>CM059600.1:301594744-301749744 GCA_030412105.1 Cyclura pinguis
CATTGCTGCTTTTGTTAAACAGACTAATACAGCTATCCTTCAAGAAATTATTATTCTAGAATATAAATCAAGGTATCCTGAGATCAACATGCATGTTGTAGAACCTCAGAATCTTATTCTGGTAATACATTGTGGATTCTGAGTTATTTGATGATTCACCAATAATGAATTGTTTTGGTGGATGTTTTGTGGATTGGAGACTGGCAACTTCTATATTCTTTAGAGCTTTGCAAGACCTCAGTTCTATTGAAGAGTGCTTCTGAGCTGTTAGGAATGGGCTGGTTGTTATCCCACTTTTAGATTCTTGGTTTACTTTTCAGGAGATTACAAATTAATCTATTTCTCAACCCATTACTAAATACAAAAACTGGGCATAGAAGCTAATGGAGTGCAAAGGTAAGTACATATAATAGTGGTACAGGAGAGACATGAATATTCTGCAGGGGTGAGAGAAAACAACTTTTTGGCATTCTCTTCCTTAACTGTAGACAGCAAAATAGCAGGTGTATGAGCTGTCTTATTCCCTTTAAAGTTCACAAGCAGGTGAGAGTCAGACTTGAATATTCTGAAATTCATTGCAATTCCATCCACTTTTCCAGTATATATTTTCCAAGGCCTGCCTCTGGATGGCCTCCAGTAAACCTAAAATGGATTTTCATCTATACATTCTCCTCAGAATACCCCTAAATACTGATGTAAAATTGTATCTTATCAGCTATGTCTTTCTCCTTCATCTTTATGCAGAGAAGAGTGCAACGACCTGATCAAGATGTCCCTGTTTCAGGTCTTGCCTTTACCATGAACTCATCAGGTAGCCTTAGGCAGGCTATTCTTTTTGATTCATTCTTTTCCTTTCTAATTCTTTCCCACATCTGCAATATGGAGATGATAATAATGACAACTTAGCAAGTCTGTAGCAGGAAAGACTATAAGAACATCCTAAAGCTTTCAATCTCAAATTTTGTACAGACCTAGCAGAAAATAATGAACAACAAGCATGGAAGGATATTCTTTTGTGTATGTTTCATGTGAATGAATGTTTGGCCTATATATCTGCAGTGCTATGCTCACTAAATCTCACTGAACTTACAGGCATGTACAAATGAGTGGGAAGTCCTTACTTGGCAAGTAAATGAGGATAGGCTTGGTGACACAAGTAATGTATGTGTCACTGTCAGGTAGGTAATTATTACTATCATCATCATCACCTCTTCTCCTACCCATACTTAACACTTTTCTTTGCCATCCCTCATCTCATGTTCTAAAAAATATTCAAAATTTTGTGGAAACATCAAGATTTCAGTTTTATTCAATATATACATGGAGATATTCGTACTTCCTTGTAGAAAATGGGGAATGGAGAGAACAAAAATACACCTAGCTCTACAGCAACAGACCTGGGGGTGGGGTAATTAATTCTGCCCTTTTGATTCTGGTGGATTCATTTTAATTTTTCTTCTGATATGTTCAGCTCAGAAATCTGTCCTTAGAAGCTTCTAAGCTAAACTGTTTTACATAGCAAGGCTACGTATGTTCTCACAGAAATAAGCCTCAAGATGTTTAAAGGAAAGTTTGCCTAAGATTGAAACCTTATGATTAAATGTTATGCATGTCTGCTGGGAAGTTAGATTCAGTGAGTTCACTGGAAATTATTTCCAGATAACAATGTGATCCTAACACAAAGATGTGACAACTGTGAAGGACTGGAATTAGACACAAGCTTCTTCTACAGAAGAGTGAAGTAGGACAAAGGAGGAGCTGAGGTATACCAGGTTGAAACCTCCTCCAGCCCGGGGATGCAGGCATTATGTTAGACCAGAGCCAGGGTGTGTCTGTGTATATGTGCCTTTAAGTTGCCTGTCAATGTATGGCAACACCATGAGTTTCTCACAGGGATTTCTTAGTCAAGGAATACTCAGAGGTGATTTTGCTGATTCCTTCCTCTGACATACAGCCTAAAGCACCTATTAGTTGGCACTCTCATATTCAAGTACTAACCAGGGCTGACTTTGTTTAGGTTCCAATATCAGATTGGATCTGGTGCCTTTAGCCAGACAGTCCTAACTAATTTCCAATACCTTTATGTTTGGTAGGGTTATGATTCAACACACCTTAAGCTTGCCTGGTATCAGCTTAGCTGTCCCTTGGCCCTCTTGGCCAGTTAGCAGGTATATAACTATCCAGCCCAAAGGTATAAAAGGATAGTTATTCTAAATATCTTGCACTACTCTGTGCATCTGGCATTTGTACTTTTAAAAGCCATCCTTACAAAGCATCCAACTGGAACTCTCTGTGAAGACAGTGGGGATATGAAAATAGCAATAGCATGTGTATTTCTATACTGCTTATCAGCTAAGTGCTCTCTAAGCAGTTTACAATGTGTTAGCTAATTCCCTCCAACAAGCTGGGTACTCATTTTACTGACCTGTGGAAGGATGGAAGGATGAGTCAACCTGGAGCCTGGCGGGATTGCACTCACAACCTTGTGGCTGCAGTATCAGCATTTAACCACTGCACCAGCAGGGCTCTTGTACAGAGCAATTGTGATAGAATTTCTGGCTGCAGGTAGGGGAACATTATTTGAATTGTGAAGTCATTCTGAAAATACTCCTACCAAGTTGTGGTTAGTCAATTTTCTCAACAGGATTGAGCTAAGGAAAAACTGGATGTTAAAATGTATGGCAGAAGCCAGTTAGCAGACTCTTGTGGTGTTATTACCCATCTCCCTCCACACCTCCCAGAGCTGTTTTGCAGTTTTTAAAAAGTGCCCCATTTAAGGTAAAACAGGGGTGAGATTGGTGTGGCTCTCCCGACATTGTTGGACTGCAACTCTCAACACAGGCTGTACTAGCTAGGGCTCCTAGCTCTTGCAGTTCTGCAGTATTTGGAAGGCTGCACAATCTTTACCCAAGTGGAACAGATGATGCAAAAAAGAACAAACACTTAACGGGATAAATATATAGCATTTTAAAATGTGTTTATGTATGTGTGAGTATGGAGAACAATCTACCTGATGCATGGGAGGAAAACAAAATATTATGCCAAGACCAGCAAGTTGAATTCAAGTTATAAGAGACAGAACTGGAGTGAGTGAGCTCTTAATGGCCCATATACTGCATTCAGGCAAGACAAGGTCAGGTTGGAACAAGGTGAGGAGTGGTAAAAATACATTGTGTAACATGGTTTTGGAGGATTCTGGTACCAAAAAGAGGAACGTGACAAGGAGAAAAGCAATTTTTAACTGTATAGTTAAAAAAAAATATTGAACTAGTGAGCTCACCTCAGAAGCAGTGGTACACACTGAAAATTCAGCAGTATGCTTAGTTTTGAGGATAGCTTTAGACGATCAGAATAAATGAGTTTGCTTCTTTTATCTATGGGTTAAAACCCCTGGGGTAACTTTTGGAATTCTTCCCTTCCCTTCTCCTTACATCTTCCAAAACAACTTCTCAGGGCCCACCAGCCTTGGATTATGCCCTATGTGATTTCATACCATGTTACAGTTCCTCAAAGTTATCCTCTTAAATAATGGGAATTCCAACCCACATGGCCGAAAATCTTTCATTCAAGGTAGAACAGTCTATTTCTCACAAAAAATTCTTAGGCATAGCTGTCCCAACAAGCAATCCTCAACAAGTTCTTTGTCTGTCCACATAGTACAGTTGTGCCTACGTAGTATTGGTTGTAGATAGAAATTCCAAGTAAAATAAGGGACAGAAGAAGGAAGCAGTCATCATCTAAAAATTCTCTCTTCTACACAGTCATTAGAAGTAGAGAAATGCCTTTCCTTTATTTTATTTGGCAACCCTAGTGGGAGAACATATACCATGCATACAGAAGATTCAAAACTCAGTCCTTGGGAACTCTAGTTTAAAAGGACTTAGATAGGTGGATACCTACCTTAGAATGTGTAGCATTGTCACCTGTCATAGTACAGAGTACACAGTGCAGAATTAAGTAAGTCAATGATCTGGAACAACGTGATGTAGCTGCTGCTTCATAAATATAGCTAGTTATGAAAATACATGGAGCATGAAAATATGTTTTTCCTGCACAGAAGTCTATATAACTGCTGAGTCCAATTTCTCTGCACTTTGTTTACATGCCTCTCCTTCTCTGTGCTTGACAGGCTTTCATGATTACTCAGTGTGGCCAAGGAGATTGTCTTTTCAGTAGTTCCATTGGCTTTAGAGCAGGACTGTGGAACCAGTTGTCCTTCAGATTTTTTGACCTACAAGCACCATCAGCCTCACCCAGAATGGCAAAAAACATTTTTTGTACATCCAAACATGCAGGAGACTGTTTTAAAGGAAGAAGTCAACTAAATTTGTTACCATACCCTACCGCTCCTCCTACAAGATATGCAGTTTTCCTAAATTGGACTTATTAATGACCAAAGAATACAATCAAGGTCACGCTGACCAGAGGATGCGTTTCAGGGTCAAGCTTACCTGAGGTGTGTTCAGGGTCATAAATCCAGAGAGGATTAGGTGGGAAAACCTGATGCAAATGAGATTGTGCTAATCCTTTTCAGCTCTTTGCACTTCCGAATACAATGAAAGACAAACTGCCCAGACTGCTGAGCAGTCATAAACTGTCCCTTGATCTTATCCTAATGAGGTCTTCCTTATACACCTTACCTGACCAACAGTAAGAGATTGTAATAAATCCCATCAATGTTTTGTCACTCCAGAGTTAAGCGATCAGTCCATTCTGGACTCCTTAGTCAATCCTGTGGGAAAGCCATTATGGCTTTGTCACTGCACCCCTTCAGAGTGTGCAATAGGGTATAAAAAACCCCGTTTTGACCGCAGCAATTTGTAGTACGTTGGATATAGTACATTGTACATGGTGCCCTAGATTGCTGTTCCCCAGGAACTGCCTGAACCACTGTGCTGTGCCCCCTTCTCCAGGACTACTAACTATCACCCTTTCCACCCAATGTCTCTCTATCCAGCCTTTCTTGCCTCACTTTCCAATAGCTTTGTATGGTACTTAAGAGCGTCTGATTTCTCATATGTTTGTCAATTCAAATAAAATACTTTACCTTTAACTGGAGTCCTTTCTACAGTTAGTACTGGTATACTCAGGTGAAAAGATCCTGTTGTTATCTACTTCTCACAGGCCTCCTTTGAGCTACAATTTCCCCAAATTCTAAAAAGATGTTGGTATTGTGGGTGGACCCCAACGTCCCCACCTCTTTGGGTAACAAATCTGTTCTGCCTTCCTTCATTGACAACATGGTGGTGGTAATCCTCTCCTACTCACACTGTGAGTATAAACATTACTAAAGTAGCAACTAATTTTTCTGGATGGAGGCTCACAAATATATCTCCCACCAGGTCTTCATCCTTCAGTCAATATGGAGTAAGAATTTATGTGATATTCATCAAAAAGCCTCCCTCTTCCTGGGCCAGCATAAACTTCTGGCATCTTCTGTGTATGGGTCAATTTTATGGACTTACCCTGAAATGATACATGCTAAGCATAATCTAGGAAGAATAGCAGAGATGGTAACTGCCACACCTAGTAGTGTTTCCAGTGTATTTGACACCCGGAGCAGATCATTTAACCCCCCTGAGAGAGGTGGAAGAGATAGATATATAGTGGTATAATTCCAATTAAAGGTCATTCCTCCTGCACTTTGCTGGATAAAACAGAAAGATTTTGGGAACACTGTACCTTTAAAAAAGAAGGCATGCCCATGCAGGTTTCCGGAGCCAAAAAAGAGCAAAGACATAGCTATGATTGGCTAGTTGTCTGTAGCCTTATGAAATCTGAATGCTTATTGCTTCCCCAGTTTCCTTCACCCTCTCTCCCCTCTATGCCATCTGGAGATGTCCATGGGGATCCCAACACAGCATCCAGGAAGCCCCTCACATTTTTTGGTGATTAAAAATACCCTCCCCCTTCCACGTCAGACAGACAATGCACCTCCTTATTATCTGCCTCAGTGGTGGACTGGTCCTGTCACTCCACCTTTGGTATGCTGTTGGCCAACCTTATGGAGCAGAGACAGACATGCTGGATTTGTTTGTGATAGTGCTAATAATAGAGCATGATAATGGCATGAATTACATAAGTGTTTACATACAATTACTACTGGTGTCTTACTACAGATATTTGTAAGCCATTCTGACTTGGCAAACAGATGAAGAAAATTGTTTTGACAGAAGGAGACTTTAGATTTATAGCACTGTGTCCCCTTATTTAAAAAAACTGGGTCAATTTTCTGGATTAAAAATAAAAGATGCCTATGGGAAGTAGCAGCAACAACTTCCTGTTTCTACTTCACTCCTGTCATGTACAATAAAGGAAATGAAAATTAGTAGTAGAATAATTTACAATTTCATATCAATAATAAATGAATGAAATGGTCCTTTCCAAAGACTAGTTTTCTTTTACTGTTCTTATTGGGGGGATGTTACATACATCCATTACTATACACTAAAACAGTAAGTGTGCTGTGGTCGTAGAATACAAATGTTCTTTTAACAAAGTATGTATGGCCTTTGCACTTGTATTAATATTTTCAGGACATCTGGCCTATTTAGACATATTCCAGCTAATTTAGGGTTGCCATGTCCCAGGGCATGTGGCTAAGGTCTCAGGGAATTGCCCTGCTTCCCTGGGTCTCTAGATGCACAGACAAATCTCAAGACAAGTGGCACCAAAGAATGAGAACGTTTGCATTTTGAATGTGAATTAAACCCTAGACACCCATCAGCTATTCTCAACTGGCTTCTTTGCTCATTAGCTCAGCACAGAAGTTTCTTTATGTGGGGAATGCTTCACACAGCTGGGAGCAAAGGCAGAGATCTTAGAAAAAAGGCTGTGGGCTTCAAAGACCATCTGGAGCAAGACTACCAGCAGACCACCAGCGTTACAACTTGTGAGCCCTCTTGGTGTACAAGCAGCCAGTTCTCTGCACTTCCTGCGAAACCTGAAAAGAGGAGGTAGTACAGCCTTTTTCCTGTTTCAGGCTGTCTGTCTCTATTGCCATCACCATCACCACCACCACCACCACCACCACCACCACCACCACCACCACACCCAGCTGGATAATTCAGCCAGATGGGGTAAGAATCAGTGCCTTCCTAGGAGCTGTAGCCCCTGAAAGTAGAAACTCTGCTTTTCTACAGGTGATGAGAAGTAAGACTGACATTCAGTCTGTTGTTATACTTGTCTGTCCATTCAGTTGCAAAGTTGGGAAAAGTCTGCTGGGAGTTCTCTTTTTATTTTACACCTGGTTTTACCCTTAAAGAACCTATGGCTACTTAAGCATCATAGGTACCTCAGATTACTTCTCCTTGTAACAAATTTGGTGAAACTATAAGGTTGTCTTATTTCTCCACTTTGTTTCCAAACATGGAAATCTCAAGTGTATTTTGGCTTCCTCAAAATACATATACACAGCCAAGTAAAGCAGACAATATCAATATATCTTTGACATATTCCACAACATGAACTTTATTTCATGCTGCCTAGTTGCTCTTCTACAAGGGAGAATATTTTGTATTTTCAAATGTCAAGAGATAACTGGGAAGCATTATTTATTAGCTTGAGGGGAAAGCACATATGTCTTATCCCCCTGAATCCAGAGAACACATGAGAGGAAAGCAGGACAAGGGTTTGCTGAACATTCCCTCAAACTCTATGCATCTAAACTGGGTATGCTTATGCTCTACATGAGCACAAACACTTAATGGAGCCTCTTTACACTAAAATTGAAGATGTGGGTATTGGCTATGTACCTGCACCACCACCAGGGGCTTTGGGCAGTAGATATCACTCCACCTTCTCATGTATTCAATACGTATGAGGCGGCAGAGAGGTTAAATGTGTCAACATTCACAGTTTGAGAGGAAAAAATCTGTCTCTCTCTTTCAGAATATTCTTAAAGGTATATTCACTAATTGTTAGTAGATAATAGGGATGTAAATCCTATTTTGCCCTCACACAAGAACAATTAATTATTTTCTTCCTTCTGTGAAAGAAAACAAACACTCCTTTGCAGTATTCTCCTCATATTTAAATGTTGCAAAGTATTGTCAAGGAATTATACTGTGTAGAAAAACATGTGGGGTGGTGGTGGTGGGAGCAAAATTCCTGTTCTCTGCCCCAAAAATGTTTCTGTGCAGAAATATCTGCTTTCTGCTCTTTGAGCATGCACGCACACACAAACAAACTTGCTTTTAATTACATAGAATAATTTATCCATAACTTTTTGGGACACTCAGAGGCACAAGATTCTCACTCATCTATTACTATTATTCTTCCCAACAATGTTTCCTGACTGTAGAAGAACTCCTTTTTTGACCTGGGAAAAAATAACAAATATTCTTTTCATTCCTAGCATATAAATATTGAAATTTAATGGATTAATTAAATTGCAATATTATTTATTAAAAGCCAGATAAATCAACAAAGGTGTTTATGGTGCAATCCAGAAAAGAAATATTTGCATTAACCAGGATTTTTTAAAAATGAATTTATCCCATATATTAATTGTCTGTGGAACTATTAATATATATGTATGTGTATATTTTGCTTTTCCATCATCAACTCAAAACTGTGAATATTACATTATTTTAGAAAATAACTGGAGGTAAAAGTCTGCAGCTAAAGATGTATATATTTTCCAAATGCACAAAACATTGTTTAGTCAGTGGATAAAATAAATGTATAATAGTGTGTTGTACTTTCTTATTTATTGTCTTTTTAATGTAAATATTTTTAAATTTAATTTTATATTTATTAGAAGTAATTGTATGTTAACAGTAAACACTGATGTCTTTATCTATATGTGATTTTGATTGTAACTGTTTTAAAATTTGTGACCCAACCTGCGAAAAATGGGGTATTTATTGTTGTTGTTCTTGTTGTTAAGTTCATTAGAAGTGCATACTAAATATACACATTTCTGTGAAGAGAAAGAGAAAGAAAAATGGCACAACCAGGGGCCTATTCACAGTCTACATAATTATAATGCTATTATTCCACACTAGCTGCCATGGTTCCTTCCTTTGGAGTCCTGGGATTGGCAGTTTAGGGGATGGAATTTTAATTTTCAGCCAGAGAACTCTAATGCCTACCCAAACTACAACCCCCAGAATTTCATGGAACCATGAGGGGCCTTACAAAAAGAGTGTAGGAACAGGTGTCCCCTTAAAAATCCCCAAATTTTAAAAGCATCTAACAAAACATCCCCTGCAAAACCCTGAGTCCATTTGCCAGCCATTTGGTAGATTTTACCTGCATTGAATGGGACTCCATGCCTGTAAATTCATATAGTGATATTATTAAGTAAAAAAAAAGTCATAGCTGTGTGTGTTGTTTTGATTTCTCCATTATAGTTAATATAGAAGCATAATGGATCAACATCTGAAGCATCAGACCCAACCAGCCTGTATTTTGATGCACATTCCTCAGAGATAATATATGAAAACTTTCTGCAAACATTGCTATTTGTGCCAAGAGAAAAGTGACCTGCCCCTGCCTCAATGAGAGTTCTCTCTCTCTCTGTCTCTCTCTCACACACATTAAGCCAGTAGTTTCTTATTTTCAGGACATCCTCTGAAGAATATCCTAATAGGAACAATAACCTCAGGCTCCCACATTTTGCCAGTTAGAAAGACTTAAAGAAGAATACTATGTAGTTGTAGAACTACATAGATCACCACAAACTCTTACAATAAATCAGTTTCTTTTTAGTGTAGCTTGATGGCTAATGAACTGTATCTCTGATGGCTGTTTACTCCTGTCCTTTACTAACACTGTTTGCAAGTGAAAAGACTGGACTAAAAATTGCCATAGCAAATTCAGTAAAAAAGTGATAGCTGTAGTCTCCAAGCCATTCACTTGAACAATCCATTAAGCAATCCACTGGGGCAGAAGAGCGATCTGTCATAGACATATAATGAAAGTTTAGCAGGGTTATCCCTTGGAGAGGTTACAGAAGGCTACAGGACACCTTCTGGGAAGTCAGCCACCCAAGTAATAACTGAGCTCAGCTGAAACCAGGATTAGGATGCATGGATGGGGGTGTTAAATCTCAGGTGGATTCAGAAGGAGAAACCACTGGGAATGACAGGGAGGCATATAATCCTAAATAGTTGCTGGCAGAAATCTAAACATGGAAAAATACATGGCTAGGAAGGGCATACCCAGTGCAGTGAAGACAGCATTACAATGCCCAAGCATCTGTGGTGTATCTGGATATATGTATCTTTAATAGTGGTGCATTGGGGTAGAAATGGGAAACCTGTTAATGTAAGTGACTTCCCAGCAAGACACATGCCCATCAAAAGGCAGCATGTTTCAACCCGCAATGGTTGTACCATCTGTACCTGTTTTTCCTCAAGTTTCCCTCTGTGATTTAAATGATAATAATTGTAAAACCACATCCCCATATTCTTATATGTACAGCACATAACAAGGCTAGTTTCTCATTTAAATGAGATCCTATATGTGCATTAAGATGGTGGGGTGCTTATTTAAGCTATAAGACTTTGGCAGGCTACCACGGTCCACCTAAAACGAACCCTGAGCTTCAAATGCAGTAGTGTTGTATTTGACAGCAGTGTCATATTTCCTTTTAGTGCTTCTTTTTTGCTGCATGATCAGAGCCTGTTAGAAATCTCTTCCATTTCTATATATGATGGATTACAATTCCCATCTTCCACAGTCAACATAGTCAATGACCACAGAAATTGTAGTCTGAGCCTTAGCTTTTCTTGGCAGAGATTTTGCTAGAGAAATTGGAGATCACATCCTCAAATGCTAAGCTGATATGCCAGTACTTAGAAACATGGTCATGCTAGTTACAACCTTCTGTCTGTATTCTACCAGCTGCTGTCTTTACCAATCATGTGCTTCTCATATACTTACAGACTGGCGAAGCTACTCCTACTCGTCTCTATAAAGAGATACAAGCCAGTAAACAGCAGATAGTAATGATCCTATATTCCTCAATAAAGCCATGGGTACAGCCATTATTATATTAATTATGTAACCTACAAGATCTGATTTTACGTTCCGAAGCAAAATGTCTGCCTTGTCTATCTACCTAGTGGTGCAGAAGAGTAAAGATGAAATAAAACAAGACTAGAAATGTGTACATAAATCATAGCACTGAAACTGAAAAGAGCAACATACAGTTAAAGTTTAATCTTGAAAATTATTGTTCTAGAACACGATCAATATATACGGTCCATTTTCTAAAGTAACTTCTTAACAAATAAGTAAACTGTTCATAAAGTAATACTCCAAATCCTTTTGAGCTATTCTAAGGCCATTTCTGCATTGGACTGTTATAGTGCTATTATTCCCCTTTCAACATCCTGTGGAATCCTGAGGTTTGCAATTTAGGGAGGGGTGGGCCAGCCGGCTGGCCCTCCCTAAACTGCAAACCCCAGGATTCCATAGGATGTTGAAAGGGGAATAATAGCACTATAACAGTCCAATGCAGAAATGGCCAAGAGTGCTATCCTGTGTGGGACAAGATCTTTACAAAACGCTGTGAAAAACTCTCTTCTGAATGTACTATATCTTCTTGTTATTTTTTCCTGAAGTGGTGATTCATTACCACTTATACTGCTACAATGCCAGTGAATTCAGTAAAGTCCATGAGTGGCTACAAAATTTCAGCATCTTCATTAGAATCTGCTTTAAAGAACAGGCCTGCAGTAAAGATCCAAGATCATACCAAAAGCCTAAGTATGATCTAAGTGAGATTCATTTTGCATGAAAACATGGGCCCTTTCCACATGTGGGGGGGAAACGGGCGAAAACGCCTAAAAACGGAGCTTACCGGCAGCTGGGTAAGTCCGTCGCGACGTGGAGCAGCGCAAGCTCGCTGCTCCGCAGTCCTCCGGCGTCCCAAATGGTGGCTTCCAGTTGGTGGAGGCTCTCCACCAACCGAAGAAGCTCGCCAGCTGGAAGCCCGCCCCTGGCAGATCTGCAGGCACGCACTTGGGCGCACCTGCAAATCCGCGTCGGAGCCAGGCGACGGAGCAGCGCGGGGCTGCGCGCTCCATGCTTTTTAAAAACCTCAAAAAAGAGGTTTTTAAAAAACACCCAGCGTGGCTAGTTCCGGCCGCTCCCGAGTGGATTCTGGTGTGGAACTACAAAAAGTAGTCCATGCCAGTCCACTTTACAGTGTAGAAGACCTCCGTGAGAGGTCGCTCTGCACCATTACAGAAGCCCGGTGTGGAAATGGCCATGGTATCATTTCATTTATGCTGTCCAAAGAGGTGAAAAGAAATGAAGAGCTACAGTTGTATTTTATGCTGTGTTATAATGTATATTGCCCACAGAGCTTCATTTTAAATATTTGAAGTATTTACCTGCAAGGTAAATTGTGTATATAAAAATGTTGATTTTGAAGTGCCAGACTTCTAAAAACTCAGAGAACCAGAGGAACTGTGTTAATTAGAAAAGGCTAACTCTGAGGATGTGCACCAGATTGAACAGATTCCATTTTAAAAAGAAAGATTTTATGAAAGTATTAGGATTCTTTGTCAGCAAACATCGTTAGTGGAGTGAATATAGCTAGGACAAAATGCCTCTGTTTTCTGATTGAACGTCTGAAATGGAACAAATCAAGAGGAAATGATATTTTTCTTATCAGGTGCTGCTTTATTTCAGCTCTTCTTTTGTGAGATCCTGTATTGATGAATGAATGAATGAACATTATCTCCATCTGTTGGGGGCTCACCGTCCTATACCAAATGAATTGTGGTCTCATTTCAGTTCTTCATAAACAGGTGCCCATATCACACAAAAATCCAAAGTGGTACTAATTGCTACCATCTAGTGTGAGAAGGAGAGAGGCCAAGGTTTGAATTGACTTGATTAATCAACTATCCTCCTCATCTACTACATTAAAAAGTTCATTAGGACACAGATGTTGTGGCAATAGGAACTGCAGGGTAAAGAAATTAGATACTACTGATCTTTCAAATTCCCCATTAGAACCCCCAGAACTATTAAAATAAATACCATTTTTCAGAAAAACACAATGCAGAAGCTTTCATTCTTCAATCACTTTTTCATATAGGATTGTCTCAGTGCCAAGAATGATAAAAGGCATCCTTTTCTCTGTATTTATGCTAAATGCATCTCAGCCATTAGAAGAGACATAGGGCAATATTGTATAGTACTGTTATATTAAAATACACCAAACACATACCCTCTGACATTTCACAGATGAAAACCTGGATACATATGACCAAGCAACCTCAGAGTGTGGACTAGATGGCAAAAGTCATTAGTGAGAAAGAACAGACAAGCTGCAGCAGTTTGAAGAAAGAGGCTGCCGCAGTTTGGTTTTGCCTGACTTTATTGGGAAGGGCAGGATTCCACCCCCTCCTCTCCTACCAAGTTGATTGAGTGCAATCTACTTTTTCCACTTTGAATTCAGTCTATAGCAACTGAATTAATCTTAAAACAAAGGGGAAAGTGGAAAGAGGAGAGAGAAACAGACACATTTTAAAAGCAGCTGAAAAAAATTGGATAAAAGGATTAATCAGGACTGTCTCTGCCAAATTGAGATGATCAGAGGATATGTAAACTGTTGAGAAATGGCCTGATAATTTAAGCCATAGAAGTATAGTTTTCTCAGATGCTCCTTGCGCTGTTCTCAGGCCATTTCTGCACTATACTGTTATAGTGCTATTATTCCACTTTCAACATCCTATGGAATTCTGGGGTTTGTAGTTTACTGAGGCCAAAGAGCTCTCTGGCTGAGACTTCTAAAGCCCCTCCCTAAACTGCAAACCCCAGGATTCCATGGGATGTTGAAAGTGGAATAATAGCATTATAATACTGTAATGTGGAAATTGCCTCAGTTTACTAGTGTGGACAGAGAGAACTCAATGCTGGAAGCATCCCTATACAAGTGTTGTCAGCACGAATTATAGCTTTACTGCCTTGAGAGTACATGACAACTCAAATCCAGGTAAGCAAACCCTTAAAACACCAGATCCCCTCTGACCTTGGAAGCTAAGCAGGGTGAGCTCTGGTTTGTACTTGGATGGGAGACTGCCAATGAATACCAGGTGCCGTAGACTATATTTCAGAGGAAAGAACTGACAAAATCACTTCTGGGTATTCCTTACCTTAAGTCAACAGGCAACTTGAAGGCACATACAAACACACAGAGTATTCTTTTGTGTGTGTGATCGTGTGTGAAGGAAATGCTGTTTCTTGAGCAGAGAATCTCCAAACAGCTAATATTTGCATCAGTCGGGGAATTGCTGTGCTTCCACGGGTCACAGAATTCTTAAGCTTCCCTGAATCTCCAGGAAGAGACACAAATCTCAGCCCTGGAGGAGAAGGAAGTTTAATTTTTGTACATGGGTTTGCTTTACGGCTTAGTCATCCATTTCCAACCATTCTCAGCTATCATCAAGACTCACTGGCTGGGCATCACACCGGTTTCGGAACATAGGGAGCTGCCTTATACTAAATCCACCCTCTAGATGGCTCACCTAGTGTTCCAGGTTGGTAGTCCCAGTTCTGACTGGCAGTGGCTCTCCTGAGTTTCAGGCGGGGTCTATTCTAATATTAGCTGGATATCCTTGGTATTTTCTGGTAATCTCTCACCCAGATACTATCTAGACTGGATGCTGCTTAGCTTCTGAAACTAGACAAGATTTGTTTGTTTGTTTGTTTTTTCTGGAGCAGGGAATAAGAATTGGCAGGGTTTTTTCCATTTTGTTTTAAATTAGTGTTGCATTTGCACACATGTTGGTACAACCAAATTTCCAGGACAAAGGGCAAGAGAGAAGTGCATGCACATGGGCCCACTATGCCATTTGGAGCAAGGTCCAGAGTGCAGGGCCTTTCATGAGCCTCGTTGCACAAGCCTTGGCAGCTGCAAAGAGCCTAGACAACTCCTCTTGTATTGTGAGGGCTGTCGATCTGTGTGGGGACAAGGCCTACTGGGAATGGTGGCACGTGCTGCCACTGCTTGAGTACCGTTTGTCCCCTGAGCAGCTTTAAAATAAATCCCCCCCCCGGCCCTTAGCTTTGGGTTGCCATATTACTTGGGCTCATTCACTCAGATTTTCCTTGCACCCATGTCTGCAATCAGCTGAGCCTAAAGCAGTTCCAGTTCCCTTCCAGCAGTTCCCTGCCTTACCTCTATGACATTGTAAGGACTTATCCCTGTGGCATTGCAAGGACTCTCCCCCAAGTCTCAGTTTGGGCCCTCAGGGAACGGACCTGCGCTTACCTAGCAACTGTAAGAGTAAAGAAAAGTGCAGGTTTTTAACTTGGAGGAGCTTGCAACCTACCATCTGACACAGAGCAGACAAAGGAGGCTGAAGAGTGAAGAGACAACTGCTGCTGATGCAGTTAAAGATCAAGGGGAGGCAATATTGATAAACAGATAAAGCTCCCAGCCGAGAAGCAAAATGTATAGCTACAGTAACAAGGCCTATTTGGTGCCAGTGTCACAGCTGCAGAACACTCTAATAAGATTCTTTGGGCTACAACACTTTACTTCTTGGAGACAAAATATTCCACCTCTTTTGCCTTTTAAATATTTGACAATTTTTGCTTTGGTTTTTAACAGAGAACAAAATGCTATTAGCCTCTAAGCTTTCTTTGAGATTATGTTATTAACTGATTGAAGTGCTCAGTATTAGGGTAGTCATTTTGTTATTGTTTTAATCTTTTTTACCCTTTAGTTTTATGAGTTTTAATGTTGTACACTGCCTTGGGTGCACTTGCAAAGCCTGGTCTCCTTCTAGCAGATCTTGGTCAATGAACTGCGATAGAAGCTAGAATATTAGACTAGCAGTTTGCAAGATCTGAGCGGAGCTGCTGATAATGAAGAGTCCTGAAGGTTTCTCATTCATACAGAAGTTGAAGCCACCTTGACAGCAGTTAATAACAATTACCATATTAAAAATCATATTAAAACCAACCATCCCATATATTAAATATGGGATGTGTATGTATGTATGTATATGTATATATGTGTGTGTGTGTACACACACACACACACACACACAACCAACCAACCAAGCAATCTTGATTATAAGCTGTGTTAAGAACCTTTTGTACCCTTACTTCACCTTCTATTTTATGTTTAAAATTGTTAAATAATGAAACTAAAACTATGCTTTTTAAAATGTTGAATATAGAAGAAACATGTAGTAAAGATTAAAGCACACACTGGAGCATTTAGTGACAATGAAAAATCTTGAAAATACTGTATTTGAACAGAGGCGTCCTTTTCAATACTAATTCACCAAGTCACTTAAAGAGTATAAAGCTAGCACTATAAAGTACAAAATGATGATGATGACTGCTCTAATTACACAAATAAAATAATAGTCACAGACTATTTTACCCCCTAAAATCATTTCAGCATCTTATGTGATTGTGACGTTCCCTGAACTACATAAAAGTCACTTATGGGAAGATATTGCACCATTCTCTGTTGTTACTCTCATCACATTTCCCCCCTTAATCCTGTTCTTTGATTTTTTTTTTTTAATCTGCTGAACACTAATTATTTAACCTTACCTCCTACCAACTTTCTTTCTTTATTTGGGGGTTTCTTAAGGGCTATAATGAGCTGTCCCTACACAAACAGGCCAAATTAGTGGATAATTACTGCTGGGCCTGTGAATGCTCTCACTCCCCTTTTCTTACAGTTTCACAACATTACCAGAACGGTCTGTCACCTCCCTACCAATTAGGCACAATTACTACTTTATAACATTAGTGGTGGCAGGCTTATTATGTCGGAGGATATGTTAAAGTACGCAGGAGGTGGAAAGGTTGGGTGAGTGGGCAGCGAACTGAGGCCAGAGGAGGTCATTTCAGCACTGGGAACTTATATGTTATATTCATTGTGTTATTATCCAGGATCACAGCTGCAGCAGCCTAGATTGTGGTGAGCAACAAGGGGCATGCAGCTCTTGAACATCAGAGCTTTCTCCTTAAGTAAGCAAAGGAGCTCTTAGATCTGCAAAGTTTAGCTTATTCAGGTGGCAGGCCCTGTACTTCACATGGATGGTTGTTATTTAAAGATGTCTTTTGTCAGATAGAAAAGGGACCCATTTATTAAGCTGACAGATATCAAGTATGTCACAGCGAAAGGCAGGGAGGAATGGCCTGAAAGAACAACACAACAGTCCCTTCCAATCTAGACACAAATGGAGTTCAAGGTGAAATAAATCAGAGAAATGCTCTAAAGGTCTGTAAATTCCACTTTGCTCTTTGTCTAGTTAACATCTGTTCACTTTTTTAAAAAAAGAGGGAGAGGTGGAATTCTCAGACAGGCACAAAGTCCTTTAACTTTTAAATGGGAAATTATTTGTAAATCTTTACAGTGATGAGAAAATGGAGCTTCATTAAGCTACACTTAGATGTTTCACCAAAGATAAGGCCTGCAGAGCACCTGCCACAGATTCCTCTGTTATCTGCTTGAATACAGTTCCAGTTCATTATTCTCCTGTGCCTCCCATCTCAGAACCAGTTTCCCATGTCAGTGTTTCCGGAGCAGTTAGCACATTTTTCATGTATGAACAAATGTATTTGGGATGATGGGAGAAAGAGAGATAAGGTCATTCAATTTGTGTATTACACCCATCATAACATTGCACTAAAATGTTCAGTATCTTCTTGAAGAAGTAAAAAACTTGTGAGAGCACGCTATATAAGACATTATTTTACCAAAAGAGGTTCAGCACAGCTAATGTCTCTTGGTCCAGCCCCAACATCCCACTGTAAGAACCAGCTGTCAGACTGGGCAAAGGAAGTTTGTTCAGCTTCTGATAGAGGCGTAGAAATGATTATGCTTTTACTCTCCTCCAATCAGTTAGCAAGGCTGGAACAAGGGGTCCCACTTGTGATTTTTACAGGTTCTCTTGATGGTGGGAGCCTGTGAAAATGTCACCCTCCTTGCACTCCATTTAGAAGTGAACAGACCTCTTTCATCTGATTTGGCAACTGGTCCTTAAGGATGACTGGGATGGCATTTATGTAGGTTTCCAGTAAGTACATAGTCTTACTGAATATAGACCAGTTATGGATATGTAATTCTAGGTTATGAATCTATACTACAATACTGAATACCAGGCACTGGAAGTTGTCAATTTCAGGGTCCGCATATGTTAAAATAATTAAAAACCAATTTATGTTGTATAGTATCAGAGACACAGAAAAATAGAAACAACATGATGCATATGAAAACTAAGATTGTGGTATCAATGCCCTTGACCTCCACATATTTAACTGAAGGTTGGAACAGATATTTTTATATACAGTGGTACACCTGTAGGGCTCCCTCCAAGCTATCATTTTCTCTTCCAACTGTATCATTTGGTGAGGAACATATTAGTTGCCAGTTGGTTATTTATAGCATAGAGTAGTTTATAATATGGAGTGGAAGTTACATGATAGTTTCTTCTACATGGACTCTGTGGTCATTTCCTCATGGCATCACAGTCCTGTGATGCAGATGTGATGACAGGGTCCACAGGGTCCACACGTGATGAAATCTGTAATCTGCCCATAATTCCGCAACACTTCTGTCACCCTTGGCCATGCAGAAGGGGTGGAAGCATGACCACATGCTTCCTTCCCCAGTGCAGCACAGCAAAGAGGCCGGCTGTTCTATGGAAGGCAGATGACTGTCACTCACACTTCCTTCTGCAGGGAGCCAGCCGGGTGCAGAGGGGAGTGTTCTTGTTGCACTCCCTTCCTGGCAAAGACGCTGCCAGAATTGCAATAGGACATTGGTGGGATTGGGTCAGGTGAGGAAGTGGCCTGTGTCTGCCCAACCTACAGAATTATCTGCAACTTTGGTCCACCAGTCTGTTATTGACAGCCATTCAAAGCTGTGGTGAAACAAGAACTAACCACAGCATAGGACACCATATCACCTAAGCAATGCATCTGTTAAAGCACAGATGCAATTTGCTAGCATTTTGGATCTTGAGTAAACATGAGAAGTCTTTAAAAAAAAGGTAAACCAAAAGAAAGTTTGTTTATTGAGTTTTCAAGAATAATAAAATCATCTTTCTACTCATATTTTTCCAATTTATGTTGTAAGCTTTCCTGGTGACAGCATTTTAGGTCAGAGTGGAAAGGTTAGTTCTCTGTTAAACACTTACCATACCTCATATGGATGAGCAGGAGAAGGCTTTAGTGAAAATTTCAATGTATGGACAGGCAGATACTGAGATAGATATTCCTTCCTGTAAAGGACTTTGAAGGACAAAAAGGGACATCTTGCACAGGTACAGAAATGCAGCTGATGAACCAATGGAATATTATGATTCTAATATCCATTTCCCATGAAGACACTTAGCAGGTAACTGTAGTTTCTTAGCCATTTTCACAGGACCCTGCCCCCATTACAACATTTGCAGAAGTGTAATCTTGAGGATAACTGAGCACGGATGACTGAAGCCAGCCTATTTTTACGTAGGTTGGCACACCAGTGTAATGAATATGGTTGGAGTAAGGAGCACCCTCAAACATCAGGAAGTGCAACCTCCTCCAAAACAGGATAAACACTACTCACCCATAAAATAAATGAACCATCAACACTACCTCTGTCTTGATGAGATTGATGTCAGTCATTAGTGTGCTCAAGTACTTGTTTAGCTGTGGTAACACCTTAGTTGAAGCAGCTAAAAACAGAACAGAGCTGGCTGTCACCTGAATATTTATGAAACCTCACTTTGGGTTTCAGAAACTTTGTGTAGTGATTTCATGTAAAGCTTTGAAAAAAGATATGGGACTAGACTGAAGCCTACAGGATCCCTTAACAAGATTTTAAATAATTAATCAATGCCAAGGGAGATTTTTTGACAATTCATGTAGAAACAGAATCATTGTAAGGCAGTATGTTCAATTCACATTTCATCCTCTTCAGAAGGATACAATGATCAAAGGTTATGAAAACTGCCAAGAGAGTCAACAGGTTTGCAATCCCTGTCTCTTTCTTAACAGAGGTCATCCATCAGGGTGACCAAGAAATTTCATTGCTAAAGTAGGTCTCAGGACCTACTGAAATGGATCCAGAGCTGTTTACAGCTTCTTCTTGAAAAGCCATAAAGAGAAGGCATTTTTCAGTTGATGACAGCTATTGTCTATACACCCACCCACCGACCCTCTCACACACATACAAGTTCTTTCAGTCTCATTGGCATACTTGGTAACTTCTACCACTTCTTGGTTCTGTATCCTCTAAGAAAAGCCTCCTACCAAAAATTTTATTTGAAGGTTCAACTATTTATGGTTGTGCTGGTCATCATCATAGCTTTAGTTATGCCATTTCCCTCCAAGATGGCTTATGGTAACCCTGCCGCTTGCCGTGTTATGTGAGTGTCCTTGCATGCTTCTGTTAAACTGCTGCCTGTCCAGCAGGGAGATGTCCTTGGCATTGTACCAGTGCGTGTTATGAGATCGACATCCAATACTAGCACATAGCTCTATTTAAATTAGGGGAGCAGAACTTTAGTGAGTTCTAAATTCTCTGTAAGAGAAGAGATGCCAGACATATTTGAATAGTTCAGCAATAGTTACTATTATATAAAGTTCATCGAAATCACTATTTCATTTAAATAATTTCATTTAAATTTTATTTCAATCATTGTTTCATCCTGTGTACATTGTCATTGACATTTATTTTGCTTTTTTTAATTTTTTAATTTTTTTTGCTTTAATGCACTTAAGTCACAAATAGCAAAAATACCCTGTCACTTTGTTGCAGTTAGACCCATAGGAACTGTATGATCATCTACTTTAAATTAAACCTGAGATCCTTTTCTGTAGTTTTGTTTTTTTAAACAGTTTTGACAGGCTTTCTGACTCCATCCATAGACACAAGGGATCATCACAAGCTCCCTACTCAAAAATAAAAATATGTAAAGTCCTTTAGCAGGCACTGAGCTTCACATTAGAAGCTGGCAATTGCTCTAACGCAAATGTGCCAGTTGCAATAAGCTTCTCCTTCTCAAGATATATTCAAGTAATAACAACTATCAGGTTCAGTTAACCTGCTTTAGATTTCAGGCACAACACAATTGCAAACATCCGTTTTTTGCTCAAAGTACTATTGTGTGGAATATCTCTAAGAAAAACAATTCAAAGTGCTAGTGTTCAGCATTGCTTTAAAATGTTTTCATATGCATAGGGATAATCTTTTTTTGATCATGCAAGATACAGGGATGGTGTAGCCTTCTCTATGTGAACAAATTAACCTGAAACCGCACTTGAATCAAGTCAGCAATTAATTGGCCATATGTGAGTGAATTAACCTAAACTTCTAATACCCACCAGCAATCAACCTTTTCATCTCCCCTACTTCAATATGAAGTAGGCAAACATCTTACTTGGCCCAAAAGTGTTCAGTGAAGCTTGCACTAAATACAGGGAGAGACAGTGGGTTGTCAGAGAATCAAGGAACATAGGGATTATGTGTATATTTCTCCTGATCACATCCATTGTTGCTGAGAATGTGCATGTAGTTACATTCAGGTGGGATGACATCACACCACTCCCTCTCCAATGTCAACCTCTGCTAAGCACCAAAAAGCCCAACAAGTGACCATCTTTTCTAACCATTCTCTTCAAACCTTAGTGCCTATCTGTTTCTTCTACCCTCACCTGTACCAGACCATACAAAACCTCATTTTTCCCCTCACTCTCCCAGTCAGTCCCAATCCATGTGCAAATATGTATTCTTAGTCAATACAGGCTTATTAGTCACTCTACACATGTGACACAGGAGCTACTTGTAATATAAATCTGCTTTACAATGATGCAGATCCATGTTATCTTATATAATATACTTGGCTGGCATCTTATTCAGCACTTATGAGATTGTAAGGTGGACATTACAATCTCATAACTGCTAGGGTTTAATGTTATGTTCATTAATTACTGAATACGACCCCAAAACCTCTCTTTGCAGCCTGGCACCATCCAAACCAAAGTGCTTCCAAGAGCACTGCAGATTAAAGCACTGGGAAATTATGTCTGCAGTGTATTTCTGGTCTTGGGACTCCTTGAGAAAAGCAGTTGTAGGAAGACGTTAAGAACCTCTCCAGCTACCTCTTCTTGACCTACCTCATAAATGAAACAGGGCTGCAGATGTTATTTCTCAGCACCCCAATCTCACGCACATAGAAACATTTCAGTTGGGGCCCTGCCAGGCTGAAATGGTGGTGTATTTTGGTGTGAGGGGACGGTGGCATCATCAGATGTAACCATAACGATGGAGCTCCATTATCATAGTTACATTGAAGATGCAGGATCTTAGCCATTGTTTTACATTGCATATGGTTTCAAGCATTGTATTTCCCTAGTATGAAATGAGGACATTAGGACTGACATGAACAAAATAATAGTGAGTAGATATAGATGAAAAATTCACTCAGTTGGCACTGCAATGCAAATTTAAATTCACAAAACAGAACACACTCAGAACTCCACAGTTTTTCTGAGGTTTGTGATGCAGTTCACACACACAAATAAATGAAACAGTGTATCCATTTGGAAAAGTGCATCCCAAATACAGCATTTGAAACAACATGTTCAAGAATACATGTGTTTGGGAAAAATGTATACAAAAATGGTTCAATCAATGCAACATTCATTTGAAAAGAATGTATGCACTTGAAAAAGTTAATGTTTGTAAAAATTCATATATTTTCCTAAATGTTCACAAAAATATGTTGAATTTTTTTGGATATGTACATTGAAAAAAAATATGATGTGGAAAGAGGGTGGAACAAATGTAGTAGTGAAAAAATTAGAACCTGTGCAAAGGCAGGTTTAACAGATCAATCCATTCCTAGCTGAGGCTGTTCAAGTATTCCAGCTGAATACTTTAAAAGCCTCAAAGCTTTTCAAATGTTCGATCTGAACTTTTTTTTTGAAAAAAAAATGATAGCCTTGTATTGCCCCTGCAGGAGAGATTCAAAGAGAACTGAGTTGGGAAATGTCTGCCAAAGGCAAGCTCCCCTGGTGAAATTTTCTTGATGCCCCTAGTAAGCGATCAAATTTACCTCCTTTCTTTTTGGCTTCTGGCCATCTCTTTTGATTCTGTAATCCATGACTATCAAGATTCCCCTTGCATGCACACCCCTCTCCATTATGGCCAATACCACCAAACTGCTGGTTTCAGCAGGTATTTTCCTCCAAGGACATTTTCTTTCTGGCTATGAATTTACTACCTATACTTCTCTTTCATACAAGTCACGTGTTCACAGGAAGAAAGGATGCACATTCATGTCCACATTTGTTGTGCACTAAAAAGCTTCCATTCAAAAATTAGTCTAAGCCAGATAGAAAATACTACATGTGCCCACTTGTGATAAGGCCCACTAGACTGAAACCCTGGAATCTTGTTTGCTTTCATTGTTGAGGACTGTGAGGAAATATTTGTAGAACAGCATCTTTGGGGATGGGGAACACATATTTCCATCCACAACTATTGTTTATCTTGTCTCCTAAAGTGCAGAATTAATTAAGGATTTAGATTCGTAGCTGTTCACAAGTGCTGGGAGATGTGTGAAAATCAAGACAGCAAATTCTTCCCTGGGATGTGGTGACAGAGGTATTACCCAAAAATGTGGATGACTCAGGGATCCGCCCGTGATGCCAGTACCTCCGTGGTAAAGTGGGGAATTATTGGCTCCAATTTGGAGGCCTGTGGAGAGAGGTTAACCTAATAAGATCTTTTACACCAGTGTTTACCAGTACTTCTGCAAGGAAGAACCAGCTGGAGATCCAAAATAAACTTAATTGTGTTTTATTTCAGGAATTAATCAAACACACAAGATCCAAGCAGTCATGAAATCACACAAGGCTAACTGGAGGAAAAGGGAGGAAAATTTCAGATAGTAAGATTCAGGTTGAAGTGGGTGATATTTACTAGTTTAGAAGAGCAGTGAAGAACCAGTGAAGTGGCTTAGACTCACGTCTAAGGACAGTACACAATCAGGAATCAAAGCAGCAGAGTGGTGACCATCAATTGGTGTACTGTGAGTTGACTGGTCGAAAATAGGGGGTTTATATACCCAATTTCTGCCTGGAGCTGAGTAAACAATAGAGTTTGCAGAGTGGAGGATAAGGTCCAGAATGAGCTAATGGCCTTAGTGTTAGATGACAAAGAGCTAATGGTCATCCTGATAGCTTGGTGCTTGTCAGACAGGTTTTAGGACAAAGGAGAGGTTTGCTTGGTCAGAGGAAGAGGAATTAAGGCAATCAGCAGTCTTGTGAGACTCTCCCACATGCTTTTGTCCACAAGGTTGAGTTGTGAAGGCTAGCTGCAAGCCTATTATCTATGGAGTTTCCTCATGATTTCCTGATTATGACCTGGCTATGCCTAGAGGTTTTTTCCCTGACCTAATTCACAACACACGTGTTTGGCCAGTCTCTTCCTCTTATACAGCCCAGCCATACAGTCATAGCAGCACATGTTTTTGTGCCAATTCATATATTTTGCCAATCAAACCATATCAAAGTGTGGAGGTGTACAGCCTGGTAATAATCATAGGGATTGCCTTAGTTAATACTGTGCAAGCACTTTGTTGATGACCCAGTATGCACCTATGTTATTATTTGTAGCCCAGTTCTTCACTATCCAGGACACAAGTGCCTATTTCAACACTGCTGGATGAGTCACCTTCTACTTCTACTGACAATTCCCAGTTATCAGGCATTTGGGTGGGAATTATCTGTTCCTTTATTATTATGCAGTGATCTGCCTAATAAGATGCTTCTGTGCTTGGGTCCAAAGTAGTTCTGTCTGGGTAAATTGTCAGTGACATTTCAGATTTTCAGAATGCAACAAACATGCACACGCACACACACAAACACACTTCTGTCACTTTGGAAATTCCTGAGCCCATTGTGAATTAAATCAAAACCTAAATGCAAATTTTAAGTTTGTCCTATAGACATTTGAAATGTTTTGTGGGCTAGTAAGAAGAAAGTAGCAAAAACCTGGAACAGCTACTGATGAAAGCTACTGGGGAAAAGTGCAAAAGCAAGGTTGCAGTTGGAGTTAAGAAAACAAAAATAATGACCACAGATTATTTGCATAACTTCAAAGTGGGTAATAGAGACATCAAAATAGGTAATGAGTTTTTCTACCTTGACTCACTCAATCAAAATGGAGACTATAGTCAAGAAATAAGCAGAACAAGACTTAGAAGGGCAGCTATATTCCTCAAATGAAAAGATATTGTGTTAAATAATAAAGCCAGACTCATTCATGCCATAGTTTTTCCACTTTCTGTGTATGATTGTGAAAGCTGCACTGTGAATGAGACTAAGAGGAAGAGAATCGTCTCATTTGAAATGTGGTGCTAGAGGAGTTCTACAGAAACCGTGGACTGCCAAAAAGACAAATAAATATGTCTGAGAGACTTAGTTCCCATTAGATTCCAAATTAACCAAACTGAGGCAACCATATGGTGGATATATTATGAGATACAATGACTTATTGGAAAAGATTATTATACAGTAGGACCCCTGTATCCACAGATTCATTATTCGCTGAGTCAGTTATCCACAGTTGGCTCCCCACCGCTGCTGCGATAGTGGCAGCAGTGGGCAGGAGAGAAGCAATGAGCTCAACGCCACCTCCTGCCCCTCGCCCTGGACCTGATTGCACTGGTGGTGGCCAATGGGAAAACAGCGGGGATTGCAGGATCGTGCTCCTTGCTGTTTCCCAAATCCTACTTCTGGCCCCGGGCCGATCGTGGCAGCAGCTGGCAAGAAAACAGCAGGGATTGAGGGATCCCTCACTCTCCAGTGTTTTCCCGCCAGCTGCTGCCACGATCAGGCCCGGAGCGGGCGGTGGGACAGGGCGTTCGGTACTATCCACAGATTTCAGTATCCACGGGGGGGGGGCAGAACCAATCCCCCATGGTTACGGGGGTCCTACTGTACTTGATAAAATGGAAGACAGTAGGAAAAAGGAAGACCATATTATAGATGGATTGATTCAGTCAAGGAAAGCATGTCCCTAGGTTTGCAAAACCTGAGCAGGGCCGTTGATGACTGAGGCTCATGGAGGTCTCTCATTGATAGGTTCACCGTAAGTCAAAAATGACAATGACAAATAATCATCAACATCATCCTTATTGGCAAGGCAATTCCTCCAGCTTCTCATTTCAAGAGGATCTGAGCTTCCACTGAAGCTTCTAACCATCTCCTTCTTGGCTCTGCAAATGGGTTTCCCTTTTCTGTAGGCTGCTACCACCTCCTTTGCCCTAGAAGCCAACAGGCCAGAGCAGATATTTTCAAAGCTGGGATGAAATATCATTATGATTCTTTTCTAGAGAGTGCTCAGGAAATCCACAAAGATCAAGGCCCTATATTTATTCTGCATAATACTTTTCATGTTATTCTTTGAGAATGGGAACAAATTATACATTTGGAAGCTAGTGCGGGGAGATACAGCTCCCCAAATCCCCTAGGCATCATGGTCATTGGCCATATTGAAAGGGGGACTCTGGGAAGAATAGTTCAAAAAGTAACTTTTTCCAAGCTTTGCCTTTAAATACTCTTTCCCAGGTCTCGTATCTTCAAACACAATATATCTTGCCACTCTCCTTTCTTTCCCTTCCTTCCTCATTTTGACTTCTATGCCTTTGTGGTTTTTCATTGTATTCTTTTTCTCAGCACCTCTGTTTTCATCACCCCTCACTAACCATGTTGTTGTAAACAGTGAGTAAGCGGAAGATATGTGGCTCAGAGGGCCAGCTGAGATTGCTGTCATTCTTTTGGAGCCACCATGGCATTGATTTAAAAGAGGAGGAAAGGAGGAGGAGTTAATTTTGCCCCTGGGGTTGATGATGTCTATGTTGTGTTCAGAATGTTACAAAAAATGTCAGTGAGGGAAAAAAAATGAGTAAAAGGTGTGAGGAGACAGCAAAGAGAAATTTGTGCAGAAAAATACCTGAAGAATCAATCCCACATTGTTTCCCAATCTTTTACTTTGAAAATGGTGTGCTTCACAGACAAAAACTAAAGAAAACACAGCAAGACATTGTATTAAAAATATCTTCCATGGGCCACCCTATTGTTTGCTGATAAGCTAGGCAAGCGAAGAGTTTAATTCCATTGTGAAGACTGTTATTGTACTGATAGAACTACGAATGCCCTCTCATACTAAGCTACTTTAATAACTTTTCCTAGAGGCATCTAGTGCTGACCTTGATCTGAGGTACCCTCAGAGCTATTTATCAAATATGCCATGAATTTCACTAGGAATCCCATGTTAAGATCACATTAGAAAAATAGGTTAAGATTTTTTTCCTCCTCCTTTTTAGATTGGAGTTTCTGATCAAATGTTTCTGTTCACTGTTCAGCTCTAGCACTTTAGTGAGATATAATTAGATTCAATGCCCCTTTGGGCAATGACCTTGTCTTTTTTGTTTATGACATTCTGGACACTGTGATGTATACTGACAGTTCTTATTATTAATAATACATAATATAATGTGATTGGACTTGTTGGTTTCTATTTAGGCTTTCTTACTGGGGTGGCCTCCCACGACAAGGATAGGGAGACACTTAAGGGATTCTTTCTGAACTCAGAGATAATATGTATAGAAGGATGAAGCAAGAGCCCTTTCACACTATGTAATTATAGCATTATGATTCCACATTAACTGTCATGGCAATATTCTATGAAATCCTGGGGTGTGTAGTTTGGTGAAGACACTAGAGCTCTAGAATGTCCCCTAACTGCACATTCCAAGATTGCATAAGATAGAACCATTATATTTAAAATTGATCATAATGCTATAATTGTATAGTGTGAACAGGTCCCTGGTTGACACGTGACAATTCTAGCTTGTCCTAATTTGCAGATAACTTGCCTATACCCTCATATCTTATCCCTCCTCTTCTTTACACTGCCTTCCTGGCCCTCTTTTTAATGATAATAATTTGCTGATTGGCTGTCACAAGCCATTTTGCTGCCTGAGGCAGAGCAGCAAATGACACTGCTTCCAGCCTACCCTCTGTCAAGATTCATATAGCACTTAAAGTCAAGCCAGTTGTTTTGCCTCTAAAAGTAGAGAACCCCAAAAGCATCCCTCTTTATCCCTGGTGGCTAAAATCAAAGAGGAGGAGGATGGGGAGGGGAAGGAAGGAGAAGAAGAGGAAGAAATCTCATGATATGCTACCTTTTTAGGATACCCAAATTCTAGCCAATGGGAGAGCCACTTCAATCAGCTATATCATAAAAATGGAAAGAATATTCACAATTATTCATTTTTCAGCTTAAAAATGAGATTCCAAGGGCAACTAACAGAGAAACAAGAATTTTGCACAGTTTTCACCAAATATTCATCTTGAAGTGTTTCAGGAAACTGTTCTATGCAGAAATTTGCAAGAGGCGTGTGTGCAAAAGCAGTGGATTTGTACAAACAGGCAATTTTTACATTTAAAAAAATTGCTTCCAGAAGCACCCATGTATTTTTTTTTTTTAAAAAATAACTCCACTATAGCTCAATAAACTAATGAGTACTTCTGTGCAGAACAGCGCCTCAAAACACTTTGAGAAGTGCAAATCAAGGACAAAAATAGCACAGAAATATTCATTTTCTGTCAAGAAGAGGGAGAAACTATTCATTCACACATACCAGAAAAAAAAAACCCTGAAGATTTCTGTGTCAACTGCAACACTCCTATTGAATGTATTTTAAGAAAAAAATGTGAGAGGCCATTCACTTCCTCTGCCCTATCTTTTGCTGCATCATCTTCATTTTCATCATCACCACAACCACTAACTAAATAAGCATGGGTAATCTTTTGGACTAGAGCTCCCATAATCCCCTATCCAGAATGCTATTGGCTATTGGAGTTGTAATTATGCAGTTGTCATTGTTCAAAAAAGTAACATTTTCTGGGAGTTTTACTTTAAAAAAAAAACAACTTTTCCCCAAGCTTTGTAAAGGAGATTCTGACAATATATCAGTAGTAGACTTGTCCCCCAAACTATACAGTGAAGAGTAGAAATGAAGAAGAATTTCATTTGGCTGGCATTCCTCAGGAGAACAAACTATTCACATAGTTATCCTTCAACTGTGCATTTTTCTCAAGTTTGCAATGCAATTTTCAGCTCAAAGGCTTTATACGAAAATGTACATCTGAGGAGACCATGCACACAGATGTGTTTATTAGATAAAGGTGTATATAAACATGGGCCCTTTCCACATGAGGTGAGGGAATTGCTCCATGCCGTTACCTACCACTTCTTCTGGGGTCCGAAGCAACGCAGACTGTCCCTGAAGCCCTTCCGCAGGGCTCCTCCTTGGTCCAGGGCGAATCGGAGCAATGTGAGATCTGTAGATCTGCACTGCTCCAGCTTGCAAAATGGTGGCTTCCAGCTTCCAAAATGGCAGCTTTCAAAATGGCAGCATCCACCTTCCAAAATGGCGGCTTCTGGTTGGTCGTGGGTCCCGACCAACCGCTGAAGCTTGCCACGCCTAAAGCCCGCCCTCCGCAGATCGCAGGCTCGCATTGGTGTGAGCCTGCGAATCTGCACAAGGAAGCAGGAACGCAATGGTGCATTCCAGGAAAATAAAGACCTGTTTTTTGAGGTCTTTAGAAAACACGCTGGAGGACCACTTGGGGTCGTTTTGGAGTGGACTGAGGTGTGGACCTCTGGTAAGTAGTCTGCTCCTAGTTCGCTCCAAGGTGCAGACTACCTCCGTGAGAGGACGCACTGCCCCGTTCTAATTGCCTGGTGTGGAAAGGGCCATGGATACGCTAGATAAAATTTTGTATGAAAAGAAATTTGGAATTTTCATGTTTTAAAAACATCACTGCACTTTGAAAACATCACTTAGGAAATTAGATGGACCAGACCTATAAAAGGATACTTGCAAAAATGACACAGACCAGAAATCACCACCACCACCACCACAGACATAGATTGGAGAATACTCCTGCCATTATATAAGCCCTGCCCCTTTCTCCACAGTGATATCACTGGTCTGTTTGGCATTCAATGACATCTGAAAAATCTGGCATGTACAGACTTTGCATGACAGACCTTTTCATTTTCTTAATTTCCAACATATACATTCATATTTATGTGTGCAGTTCTTCAGTATTCTATTTGCAAATTAACACCATGAAGTAATTGGAAAACATACTATCTGTATAAGCCTTATTTATATAATTGTATACACCTTCTTTGGTGGTCTTTAGGCAGAGATGGGATGGATATCTTTCAGGAGTGCTTTAGTTGTGTATTCGTGCAAAACAATGATTGATTTAGATGGCCCTTCCAGCTATATAATGCTACATTTCTGTGATTCCTTAGGTATTATAAATTTTGAAAACCTTCCCTGGAGTGTTTTTTTTCTTTTTTGGTACATCTTTTCATTCTTTTGTCATTTTTTTTTCTAGGACTTCTCATACTGATATTCTGTTTTGTTTATCTCACATTCCTAAAGCAGTTGTTTAGATTCTGCCCTGCTTCATTTTCCACAACCCTTTCTAAACTCTGCCACTTATTCAATAATAATCAGATCCAAGACAAATGTACCAACCTAGGATATTCAAGTGGCTGTAAAATTAGGCAAAACAAACTTGGCTATATTTAGTAAAAACAGATGGTTGTCCCATTGTATGCAACATAGATGCCATAGCAAACAATTCTCGGATAATGCTAGCAACATGCTGATTTCAGTGTACAGAATGAACTCTGTATTTATTTGGCATTGTGTCTCTGTCACCAGAAATACTTCATGCTTTGATAGATGTGGCATTCAGCATTCCACCTGATGCAATCATGCCTTTGCTAAATGAGCACATATAGATTTGGCCACATTTCTATAGGGCAACAGCCAAGCCCCCTAGTAATTAGTGGAGATTTTGCCACTTTTTGTATTCGGTAAGGAAAAGGCCCTGTGAAAATCAGAAAAAAGCTCATACATATCTAACTAAATTGTCAACTAATCCTTCAGCAGGGCAGGGGTGGGCACTGTGGCAGGCTAGGGGGGGCACAGGAGCCTCCCAAGAGGTCTTGGCACTGCACTTGCTCTTGCAAAAAGACATCAATTATTTGTTTGTCCCCAAATGCCTCCAAACATGCTCTAGTGGACATGAGGGTATTTTCTACATGTTTTGGGGACTTCCTGGATCCCTTTAGTCTCAGGAGAGCATTGTTTAACAACACAAAGGGAGTAGAAGTTACTTCCTGTTTTGAATAAGGCTTCTCCTGGGTCTAAATTGGCCCATATCCCCCAAACATGGTGGAAATTCTTTCCCAACCCTTTAGAGAGCATTTTCAGTTATTTTGAAGCAAAACACATTTGCAATTACTTTTCACTCCTGGGGGCCCCTGAGGACCACAAACATGTCCCAGGAGCCACCCTTTGCCCATGCTTGCTGTAGGGTCATATTTTTCATCCATAGTTTATGTGAACCCTGTTCCCAATAGAATATTTACCCTGCTCTTGTAGTCCTGACTTGGGACTCTTAGACCAAGTTAAATATGGCACCCTCCCTCCTTCCCTTCCTTCCTTCTTTTCCTCCTTCCTTCCTTCCTTCCTCCCTTCCTTTTTAAGACATAAATAGCAACTTTCCATACAGCAGCAGCAACAACAACAACAAAACTCTTTTACCAATTCTGCTTATTTACACTGGAAGGAAAGCATTCTTATCAAGCTATGCATAGCTTCCGGGGTTAGAACATTGCTGTGCATCCTCATTCTTACACAATATACATTCTGAAGTAGTTTTTGGGTTCCTTGGAAGCTGGAGCTAGGATAGGTCAAAATAAAGGAGTTTGGTTCTAACTGAACAGATGACTTAGGGAGGCTCCTATCACTCAGTCAATTTTATATCACTCTAGCTATTCACAACAGAGCAGCATAATAATCGAAGCAAAAGAGCATCATTAAAGATGCTTGACTTCACTGAACTGGTAGATAGCTAAGGATGCTTCAGGGTTTATTTTTCTAAGTAAAATTTTTGATTGACCAATTCAAAGGCACCTTCATAGGTTATCTAGCTGAGTAGTGACAAGGCAATTAAGTCTTTACTAATAATAGATGAGAAATTAATATCATTTCATTTTAGACCAACAGTCATTCCATTCTTACTTCTTGGACCCAAATTCTGTGACCTGAACTCCATTCATTTTGGAACTGGTGGTGCAATCTATGCACCCATAAAAATGTGTAAAAACTTCATACATTTCAAAAAATGTGCACGACTGATATGCAGATTTTTTACCATATCCATGAAAATATGCATACACTTTCATTTATGAAAAAGAACTGACTTCATGTTCTCATGAACTGAAAAAAAAACCTGGATAATTTCAATGAGCTCAAGATTTTCATACCTCTAGTATTTGCACAATTTTCCCTGGGCAGAGGGAAATATATTCCCTATAATCAAGTCAAGGCAAAGGTATATACACCATTAGCCTCCTTCATCTTTGCCACATTACAAAGCTTTAACTCTGTCCATGGCAGCTATTCAAGCTGTTCTTTCTAGAACAAACTGGATTCCTGAGCCACAATGTCAGAGCATCATTCAATAAATTCATAGTACACAATGCACAGAGAGCCAGATTGTCTTAAACTCCTCTGTAACAAAGAACAGTCATGAAATAGGAAATCTGGATTGGGGCTTTGTGGGAGGCAGGTTACAATTCAAATTTCCCAAGCAGGGAAGTGATCTGGATCAGACGATGCATACATACCAGTTCCACCTATAAAAATTCTCATGATTACTAATTGAACAAATAGTGTCACATTTAGTTTGACCTTCTGAAATAACAAATTAGATGAAGAATAAACATAACTGGTGTAAACTTTGATGCTCTGGTGTAACATTAGATTTCCCTGTAATCGGCCATGAGCATTCTTCTGAAATATTCTGCATCGTTCCATTCTAGGTTACGTCCTGAGAAGGAATACCCTATGATTAACCAAAGGCATTCTGAAATATCACTCTGGTTCAAGAAACTGATCTGTGAAAAACATGATACCTGCCTCAAGCTTGGTGCAGGGTTCATTGTCCTTATCTGCCCCCTTTCACAATGCTTTGACATTTTTTATATCCTTTAAACTATATATAGGCTTGAGAAAGGAGATTCTCATCCTTCTGCTACAGCATCAATTGTGCTTTTCCTCTGTATGCAAAATGCTGCCCCAGGCACCATTCTGGGATCCAACCACAAGATATCTCTTATGGCAAAGCAAGAGTGGGCAGCTTCTGGTGGGGCTTTTGGCTGCCCTCCCCGAGACTTTGAAGGATGCCCTCCCCATACTGACACTCTCCACTCACCCTGTAAGTGGTTTGCTGTATAGTATCACAATGTCCCCCCCTTTCTCACACACACATGCACCCTCTAGTAGGCCAGGGGAAAGCTAATTTTCAAAATTGGAAGTGACCAGAAGTAACACATCTCAAGTGACCCACTGGGGCTAAAACAGGTTAAGGGGGAGTAGTGAATTTTCCTCCAGACTTCCTAAAGCAAGAGTCAATTCACATACACAATCATGCCGCTATGATTCCACTTTAAATGCAACATCCTGTGAAACCTTGGGATTTGTAGTTTTACAAGGCGCTAGAGGTCTCTGGCTGAATACCCCTCTCTAAACTACAAACCCCAGGATTCCATAGGCTGTTGCCATGACAATAAAACAATAAAAGTGGAATGATCATTATAATTCAAAAAGAGGGCGAGGAAGGTAGTGCAAAGAATAGGAAGGATAAGATATATGTCTGTAGGCAAGTGTCTGCAAATGAGAAAAAGGTGAAGTTGCCACTTACCAACCAGGGGCCCATTCACATGATATGCTTATAGCATTGTGATTCTGCTTTAAATACAATGGTTCCATCCTATGGAATCCTGTGGGGTATTTCAAATTCTCAACCAGATAGCTCTAGTGCCTCCACCAAATGATGCACCCCAGGATTCCAAAGCACATTGCCATGGTAGTTGAGCTGGAATATAGCACTACATATGGAGGCGATTTGCTTCTGAAGGGGCAGAGAAAAGGCAACCCGGAGAATCTGAGGGCCACAAAAACAGCCTTGGGACACCAACCTGGTCTCAGCACTGCATTTTATTCTCTCCCCAGGTTTGAAAGTGGCCTTTTTAAGAAAAAAGGGTGGGGTGTCAAGAGTATGGAGGTGCACTGACAGCCTTTCCTCCACTTCCTGCTTTGTAGTACCACCAAGCTGGATGAAGAGTTTTAGAGAATGTGAAAACTGCAATACTTCTATGGTATCTTGGCTGCTTACAACAGTCTTCTACACCCCATCAGGCAAGGGAGCCAAAGATAGCAGTTCCAGAGTAAAAGGCAAATGTTAGGTAGGAAAGCCAGTTTTTCCATGCCACACACTTAACTAGTACCTGTCTCCCCACCCCCAGCTTAGGGAGCCAGATAAGTTTAGCTGGGAAAAGAGAAGATTGAAAGGTGACATGATAGCCACCTATATATATGTCAAGGGGTATCCTGTAGAAAATAAAGCAACACTGTTTTGCGTTGCTGTAGAGACTAACGTGTGTGTGTGTGTGTGTGTGTGTGTGTGTGTGTGTTTTCATCAAGTCACCTGTTGACCTATGGAGACCCCATGGGTTTCATATTAAGCAAGGAATATTTAGAGGTGGTTTTGCTAGTTCATGCCTCTGAAATATAGCCTCCAGTAATTGGTATTCATTGGCAGTCTCCCATCCAAGTACTAACCAGGGCTGACCTTGCTTAGCTTCCAAGATAACACAGAATCTATTGCTTTTAGGGCATTGGTGTCATGCCCTGCCTTGGAGACTGTGGCAGCGAGGAGGAGGATTCTGACTCTGAGGCAGAGGCTTCCCCAGAGGCTGAAGTGTCCCCAGAAGCTGGTCCAGAGGAAGATAATACACAACAACAACAAGGGCCTGAGCCAGGAGAACAAATAGAGGAAGAGACAGCTGACACACCTACCTTGCAGCAGAGATGCCGTGAAAGGGAGGGCTTGCATCACTCGGCCCGTTTAAGTAGCAAGGGAGGCCTAATGAGAGAACACCTGTGGCAATAGCAGCCATAGATAAAAGAGGGCTCCAACTGGCCTTTCCTCCTAGGGTCAGCAACTGGTCTCTTTGGTGCTGAAATCCTGTACTGTGCTCTTGGAACTCTGCCTGTTTGGACTTGTTTGCTCTCAGCTGCCTTTCTGTTTGGACATTCTTTGACTCTCAGCTTGTGAGTAGGAGCTGTGCTGTTTGTGAGTAACTGCCTGCTCTGCCGTAGACATGACAATCAAGGCCCTAGAGACTAACCTGAACCTCACATAAACCAAAAGATTCAAATTGCAATGCAGGAGATTCCATATAAGGCAATGAAATAGATTGTCCCAGTGGGTGGTGCTTAAAGACCTTTTCCTTGGAGGTCTTTAAGCAGAGGTTGAATGGCTACCTGCCAGAAGTATAGGGCAGGAGGAACAACTAGATGGCCCTAGTGGTCCCTGCCAATTATATGATTCTATGATACTATGATTCTATTCTCTGGCAGGACTTTAGTAACAGGACACCATCATATTCATCTAGATATTGTTCAAATTCTCAGGCTCTTTATGCACCATACCTGGATCCAATGACTTCCTGGCATCATACTGGCAGTGTCATTGCCAGGATGGGAGCATGTCCCGAATGCTACCCTCTGTAGCACCCCGCTGCCTGTGGATGGGTAGCATTTGGGATATGCTCGTTCCTTCTGCAGTGCAGGTGGCCTCTCCTGGTGCTGCACTGAGAAAGGAAGCACTTAACAGCACTTCTACCCTTCCCACACAGCCACAGCCAATGTGATCATCACATAAAAGGGGCCTATTACTAGATCTTTTCTGGTAACAGTATACTGCACAATCACAACGGCTGGGGACACAGCAGGAGTGAGATTGTCACAATGTCATGTGATGGCACATATTGTGGACTGGCTACAATCCCTCCCTGTGGTGGGATGAGGCCATAGTATGGAAATGGCCTCAGGGATTTCATGTAAACATTAGGAAGAACATCCTAATAGTAAGAGGTAGTGGATTCTCCTTTGTTGGAACATTTTAGACAGAGGTTTGAATGCTTTCTGTGAGGCCTGCTCTAATTGTGAGTTTCCTGTATTATTGGGAGGTCCGATTAGATAAATCCTTTGGAGTTCTATCATTCTATGATTTGAGGCACATATTTCAGCACAAATTTCATTTACAAGACAGAGTTTTTATGGCTTCTTTCTTGTCAGTTTCAGACTATAGGAAGGGATACCTAGGTACCAAGTTCAATTTTTTGTGTATTCATATAGTTCATTGGATGACTTAGGGTCATTCACAATTTCAAATACCACACAGGGGTGTTGTTAGAATAAGGATTGGCACACTAACTTAAGAACCCTGGAGAAAAGGTAAAAATCAAATAAATTGGTCAAATATTTAAATACTGCAGATAAAGAAATGAAGATTCATTTATATTTATGGTTTTAATATTCAGATCTACAATTAGGCCCTCACCAGACCATCTCAAGATGAAATGAGAAATAAGCAGACCACACACCTTTTCATAATGTAAACAATTTTCTTTTTCCACAGCAACAGAATTAGGAATTTAGAAATGCAGGCATCTTTTCCATCTTCAGTCAGTTCAAAGGAGTGATTTCAAATTGTCAGTAATGCACAGAAACAGCTGAGGCCTTGGACTTATTGTCGTATTGTGCCATAATGCATATTAGCATCCATTTTGGTTTAACATTGTGAGCTTCTGGTTGCCAGACGGTGTTACGGGGCAAATGTTATCACTGGCAGGTGGCTCTGTCTTCGTGTCATGGTACCTATTCACACTGAAGACCAGTTTGACTCCTTTTTTTCCGCTACTCCCCCATCATAAATGCACAAAGAACACTTCCCCCAAGAGTATTCTTTCTACAGAGGGTTGAACATATGCCTTAAAAACAGCTTCTTTGCCATTGCTCCTGATGTTGACGGGCCATCATGCAATAACGTCCAAACACGAGGTATGCCTTCGTTGTTGTGGTGGGTTTTTTTATAAAAAAAATTATAAACCCTCTAAATTTCTCATTGCAAGTGTTGGCAGCTAGCCCATCATCTGAAAGTGAAGAAAACATCTTGATTTAACATCTGAGCAGGGATTTTCATTCTTTCATTCCGTCTTTTTAATCTGTAAACAATTGGGCCATATGTACTGTGATGGAAACATGAAGGCTTGTGACAGAATACTATTTAAGGAACCTGGTTGCTTAATTGCTTCTCTTGATTAGCTGAAAAGGAATTTACATGCTCAGTTCAATGCTCTGTGCAAGTATAGATATATAGTTGTTATAAAAGACTAGATCTGCAGTGGAAAATTCAAGGAGGAGCAGAATGTGTATACATTAGAGTCACAATGTTCAACTAATTAGCTGGTTAAATTACATTACCATCCTGTAGATGTCTTTTCAGAGGTGAGTCCCACTGAGTTTGGTAGGGGTTATATACAGGTAAGTGGGCAAAGGATTAGAGTTTAAATTGAAAAACTTTGTTTAACTAAAACTATATTCCCTATTAGTCAGTAGATTTTTAATGCATATAAAAGTGGCAAGTGCAATTATAAACACTGTCACAAAAGAAGCATGTTCTTCTGAATGAAATTGAAGTGAGATAAGCTTATTTTGAAGTAAAGCTTGCACTGACAACAGTATGCATAATCAAAAAACAGTCTGTTTTTTTTTCTTACTTTGCTTTAGAACCATTATTCCTGACTTATACGTATGGTCCAGAATGAAAGAATTAAAGAATTAAAGATGGAAGATTGGATCCTGTCCACCCATCCCTCTCCCTGTGAAGAGAAGGTAGCCCTTTCCTCAATCAGTCAGTAGGAGAATTCTGATCCAGAAAAAAATTTCTGCTCCCTGTACTCTGTGTACTGGAGCATATGGAGGACAGTTAGTGAAGCCATCTTCATCAATTGTTCTCCTTGACCTCAAAGGCTGGGCACTCACCAGAAAAGTGGAGGAGATTATACTGCGAGCTTCAGAGGGAATTAAAACACACATCCTTCTTTTGCAAAGGAAGAGCTTTCTGAGTGGAATCATCCATGGATGTTGTCACTAGATGAATATACAACTTTGGCTCCAACCCAGTGTATCTGATGACCTTACAGTGCACCTGTCATATATGCAGGGGTTCTGTTCCAGGATCCCCACGTAAAGCAACAACAACAGCAGTGGCAAAAAATGCAACTGTTGCATCCCATTATAGTCAATGGACACAATGTGCCCATTGATTATGCTGGGATACAGAACTTTGCACAATATCACATTTGTGTGAACAGAGGTCACACCACAGGTGGGTGCATTGTATTTTAATGCACTGGCTATTCTAAAAGTAAAGATCATAATCTGCTAGGACACAATTCTATACAAACAATATGAAAACTAAGGATAAGAGCAGGTAAGAAATTGTAGTATCAATTATCCTGGGGTTTGCAGTTTAGGGAGAGACATTTAGAATTCTCAGCCAGAGAGCTCTTGGGCATCAGTAAACTACAAACTCCAGAAATCCACAGGCTGTTGAAAGTGGAATAATAGAACTATAACAGTATAGGGTGGAAATGGCCATAGACTAATAAGGAAGGTGACACACCCAATAACTCTGACTGGGAATTTCTGAACTTTGCACTAAACATAGACATATTTGAGTTTTCAAGTTTTCCAAAATAATATCCAGAACCGAATTTTAATGACTGTCATTTACTACCTTTTATCCAAGCCAATAATATCCTACCATGTCAAAGAACATGTAGACTGGGTGACTCCTTTCACTTCCCCTTCTTTTATACTTCCTTTGCTTTTAAAAACTATCTTTGCTCTCTAAAGACTCATGTGCACTTCTAAAGCTTGGACACAGAAGCATGTGCCTTTTTGGTTTCTCCAAGAAAAGTACTGCCACAATATGAACTTTACTATTTAATAGTTGATTTTGAGGTCTACTTAAGTGGGGGCTACTACTAACATTCAGCCCAGGTCTGGCAGAAGTAATACAGTATTTCTATTTGGGGGGGGGGGGGATATATGTATATGCCAACTTTATGGCCATTTCCGCACTACACTCTTATAGCGTGATTATTCCACTTTCAACATCTTGTGGAATCCTGGGGGTTTAAAGTTTAGGACCAGCCCACCCTTCCCTAAACTGCAAACCCCAGGATTCCATAGGATGTTGAAAGTGGAATAATTGCGCTATAAGAGTGTAGCGCAGAAATGGGCTATATGTCACCATGTTGGTACCTTCTTGGAAGAATATCACATCTTGTCAATGTCCTGATCAGTATTTAGGATATAACTGGTTTTAAAGATATTAGATATGATGTATTTTTTCATTTATATTATTACATCCCACCATAAAACACAAGATCATAGGCCAGTGTGCAAACAAAATCTGTCAGGAATGATTTAAAATGTTAAGGAGTAAACTAAACAATCTAAAAATATATAAAACAATCCAGAACCATATGCCTATGCAGTGTTAGGCAAGATCCTTAGATTATGAAGCCTGCAGTAACTTGGCATCTAAATAAAACCAGTGCAACACCAATTGAGACTCCAAAGAGTGGGCATTCCACAATGGAGCACCATAGTACATAATATCCTCTCCTGTGCCCCTGCATAGTGGATTGTTTTCCCTGTGATACTAAGGTAGGGTCTTCCAGTACATATCAATGCTCTGGCAGGTGGGGACAGGGAGAGGCATTTCTTTAAATGTCCAGGTCCCAGATCAGGGTTTGAAATGCCATCACCAGTCCCTTAGATTCATGTCAGAAGCATATTGGCAACCAGTGGTATTCCTTTAAAACTGGTGCCATATGGTTTCTATAGAGTGCTCCTATTAGCAATCTAACTGCTGTAAACTGCACTGACTTCAGCCTCCAAATTATATTATCTTCAAGAGCAGCTCCAAGTAAAATGCACTGCAGTAGTCTATTCAGGAAAATCCCAGGGTTTCTCTGTCCAGGAAACACTGTATCTCAAGCTTTTTGAAATATGCCCTGTGCAGGGTTGGTCAATGGTGGCTAAAATGTCATGGGGGCATAGCAAAGTTATTTTCTGGGGTGGAAGACAGTTCTTTTGTTTTCACAAAGAGGAAGATGATATTTGAGAGAATCACAACTGTCTCTAGGATCTTCAAATGTGGGTCCTCCCTATGTCATCTTGAACTCTGATCAGTGGCAGTCAAGCTAGCCAATAGTGAGGGGTTATGGAAGAGAGGTTGAATAAATTAGTTTGATTCATAAATTTCAGAATAGGCTGTAGACCATTCCTCACTGAGAAAGGTCAAAAAATATATTATTTGTCATCACCCATCATTCAACAGACACCTTTCAGCATTCTGATGGATTTATGTATTTCTTTCAAACTATTAGGCTACAAGTGAGTTTCCACTTGGATACCAGCTCCAATGTTCTATTCAGGTCCTGTACTGGTATCTGATACATAAATATATGGAAAGCGTAAGCACTCTCTATGTTGGTTTTGCCCCAGATAGGCCCTGCTCCACCCTGGGATGAGATGAAAGGTTTGAAAGGGAGATTCTACTTATGTTCATATGAATGCAAGTAGAACTTTCAGTGTAATTAAAGATCTGGCTTTATCAGATTCCCTGATCTGGGACAGGTTCTGCTTGCATTCACACTCTACATAATTTTTTATGGTCTCTTCAGGTGTAACTCTTGAATAACATAATCATCCCAGCATGCTTTAATGCTATAAAGAATATAATATTGAGCCTCTGAAGACACTATTAGCTGGTAACATGGGCAGAGTGAATTACTTTCTTATTGGTCGGAAAATGAAAATGTGGAATTATAAAAGATACGTGAACATTATTACACAATATCTATTAAGAGTTCTACTTACATAACATATGAGGTGATATACAAATAAGCATGTGCCTGCCTTAAGGATAAGACATTTTCATGCATGACTAAAATATGAGAACTGATAAATAATTTTAATATTTCAGAATCTGGTGTTTGGACTGCTGTACAGAAATGTTAAAATAAAATACATTTATCTCATGGCCTTCTTCACTTTCTTGCAACTCATCTGCTACATATGAATGAAAACACAATATTCACATTATTATTTCCATTTAACATAACTTGAAATTTTCATATCTCTCTTACATCCAATTTTTTACTAAGGCAGGAGTGAAAAAACCCTCCCCTAATAAATCAGTATTAGCATTCTTAATAGATCACTGCCGAACAAACATGACTTTTGGAAATAGCTGTTTAAAAACAACTATAATTTGGTGTATACACTAATGGCATCAATATTGGTTCCTGTGAGCTTCTGAAAGGAGAGATCATTATTTTTCTTACCTCTAGATTTACAGCCCCAACCCCCACTGATAAGATAATTTTGAACATCTGGTCTTAACTCTGAAATTAGCTACATGTTTAGCCTGAATTGATTGACAGTACTCATTAACATGAATGTAAAGCCTTTAATATTTAAAATCTGCATTTTATTAATATTTAATATGGGGTCATAGGTAATGTCCATGTGTGAGAGATAGAAATGGAAGGAGGAGATAGCGCAGGAATCCAATTCAATTACTTCTCCTCCTAATTGCAAATGACTTCAAAGATTGAGGCACTCTTCCTCTACATGACCTTAGTGCATATGCTAGACTTCATTAGGAAACACCTTTTTGTACTTGTCAGTAATCTCATTCTAATGTAGGTGGTCAGAATGGAAACAGGATCCTTGCAGAATTCAATGAGGATGGAAAAAGTGATCTCTGAGAATAGCCTCAAGGGGATGATCCAGACAGTATGGCTCAAATTGGTGGGAAGGTCAAAGTTTCATGCATTGCCAGATTTATGTCCAAGCTAAGTTACCATTTAAGAGTCCCATGAGGAGCCATTAAATTCCACCCCCACCAAACTTCTAGCAGAATGCTTGACACAGAGGCTCCACATGCCCTAGTTCAGTCCTGACTATACTCTGGAAGAAAAAGAGAACAAAGGATGATGTTTGCATGTGGGTGCTGGTATTCATTTTATTCATGGCAGGATATGGAAATAACCAGAGCAGTATGTCCTGCCATCTTATATGGTGTCTCTACAGCATTCTCAGTGTTGGTGTAGCAATAAGATTAAGAGATGGTCATGGAGACACAGGCATATTAATGGCCTTTAGATATTATTCAAAGGACTACCATCTTAGTGTTGGTTCAAAAGTCAAGAACATCAGGTATTTCAATTCTACCTTTAAAAAACAGCAACCAGGTGCATTAAAGTAGGGTAGTGCTATCTTCCACTGAATGGCACTTACTTTCCATAGCATAAGGCTATTCAAGTACTTCAGAGACTAAAAGGATAGTAAAGGATTGAGCAGACCCAGTCTCTGCAAATTGCGGATAGAAATGCTGATGGAATCCATAAAATCAGATAGAAGGAAAGACATTACAAATGCTATCCATGATTCAGGCTTCGTGTGCAACAAGGAGCTCTGAATATCTTTTCTTCCCATTAAGTTATAAATGTATATATACTATACAGTTATAACTGTTTGATCTCACTTTATATACCATGGCTCCAATCAATGAACTCTTGGTATTTGTAGTTTGGTGAGATATTTAGAACTCTTTGTTAGAGAGCTCTAATCAGTTCAGCTGAACTATAGCAGATGAATAATCTGGTAGAAAAATTTTAGGCACCCCACCAAACTACAGATTCTAGGATTCTACAGGATAGTCATGGCAGTTAATGTCATTATCAATAAAATGCTATAACTTCATAATATTGATACATTCTGAATTCTAAGTCCAATTCTTACTCCAAACTAGAGCAAATACATTAAATCAATGGAATTTACCTATGTTTTAAGTAACAAAGTTCCTGTTGGGTCAACAGATTTTCTCTAATTGGGGTTAACAATTGGATTTACACTTGAAATTACACAAATAAAAAATTCAGTGTTGATGTGACTATTTCCCTTCCATGCACTGATCATTCCCTATGTATGGATGAGAAGGAAGGAATTCCCACGTATGTAAAAGTCCTGGAGCATAGGAGTTGCTGGAACACCTGCTGAATAATTTTCTGAAATATTCAATACCCCTACTATTTCAATTTAATCTTTACATTTAAATATTAGATATTTATGTGTCTGCCTTCAAGTCACCTGTCGACTTGATATACTAAATGCAAATAACAAAAATACTGCTGTGAACTGAAAACCTGCAGTCAACTGACAGTTACTGAATATTCTGACTACCTATCCACCTGCCATGATGTGGTCTTCATATGACTAAAATAATGTCTGTTATTTTCAGCCACTACAATTTCTGTTCAGATTTAGTGCTGGATTTGCTAAGCATGCCATTGCCTAATGTTCTTGTGAAGTTCCTGTTTGTCCTAATTTCCCAGAGTTTCTCAACTGCATGCCCCAAATTGCATGATTTTCATTTTTTGCCAGTAAGTATCATACAATGCACTGGAATTTGATTCAGAGGAACTTGCAGCTAAGACAACATGCTGGATCCCTACCCTTCAATATGCTGATGCATTTTTTCAGTTTACTTTCTTCTTAACACAATCGGTTCTCTAAAATACAGTTCTCTCTCATATTCTTTATATATTTATAATGGCTTCACAGTGAGAGAACATCCTTGGGAAAAAGTTAAAGCTCTTTTCGCACCTTGTGAACAATCTAAATTCTTTCCTCATATTGTTAACCAATCTCTCAATGTCTCCCAATTTCAAGTTGTTTTGGTTTCACATCTTTCCCCAGCTTAAATATGTTTTGTCCCGTTTCTATCTGAATTTGCATATTTTTTTAAAAAATCTGCATGAAAATTCATTAGTATTTTTCATGGACAAACATTCATTTTTAAATGATCTTTGTTCAGTGTTTACATACACTTTTCCTTAATGCACGCATTAAGAATTGCATTACCAATTGGAGAAAAATAACTATGATTCAGCTACAGTTCAGCTACAGTTAGTCTGGGTCAGTATGCAAAGGGCTATTGTAGTACCTTTGAGACTGAGAGAAAGAAGTTTGCAGCATAAGCTTTCATAAACTGCTCTGACTTCATCATGTAATCTTATGCTACAAACTTCTTTCATTTAGTATCAAATGTGATTCACTTAGCCTGTTTGGGAAGTGTCAATAAAAGAAGTTTACATTAAAATATGAGATGAACAAAGGTATCCCCTATCTCTAACAAATAACTAATGAAGATTTAATTACCAAAGTTTATTGCTTATTTTTTGTGATATATAGCTTGCCATATAAATATTTTCCATATGAACATTACTAAAACATAGATGTGTGCCTCAGTACACTGAGCAGCACAACCATTGGGTCAGAACAATCTATAAAGTTCACCTAAAGGACAGTTTAGATAGACAGCTAATGTTTAAGCTTTCTGTACATCCAAAGAGTATTTTTTTTTTTTAAAAAAAGGGTAATTGGATTTCTCCAGCTTCTAGTATGAGAGGATTACATACCATTATTTGAAATACCTTACTCTGGAGACAAGTGATGCATTTTTTCGCCATCTTATACATGCAATCTGAAATATTGCAGGCATAGTAAATATGTATGTTTTAGAACAGGAAGAAACAGAAAATCAGTGGCAGGAAGAATATTTACAGTAGGCACTGTTTAAAGAAAAAATGTGTTTGATCTTTGGCAAGTTCTTTGACTTTGAACTGACACTAGACAAATGATTGTGGAGACAAGATTTGTGAAGAGCTTACTCCCCCACTTGTGAGCTCCTGAATTTGGTTGTACTGCCAACATTCCTGACTGAGTAAGATCTTTGCCCTCTCACGTGCAACTGAGGTCAACTATTTTTGGTATATTAAGACAGGAAGGAAAAAGGTCTTTCAACCATGGAGCCTCAAATTAATTTAACATACATCGTAATGGGCTCTAAAATAAAAGCATTTTAACTAGGAAGTTCATTAAGCATTTTCACAAATGCATAACCATTATTTTGCTTAGTCAGTTGTTTCCTCAAAGGGATTTCATTCACTTTAAGTGTGGAACATACACAATGGATAAAAACCATTTAGGGGGTTTATTTACATTTTACCACTGATCATATTTCATGAAAGAAAAAAAAAGAAGTCAGCAAAGAACAATGTCATTGTTAGTCAGAATGTACATATAGAATGCTGTTTTGGTGGGGGGTTAAAAATACATCCAGATAACTTCAGAATGGTGTAAACTATCCAGATTATAGAAATGGTAAAGGATCTGTAATCTATGCAATTTTTTTAGATTTCAGCAAACCAAGATTCTGCATGTTTTTGTATGCTATTTTTGATAAATCAAGTCTACTAGAATAGCTGTCTCCATTATTTTAATTCGGTTTCATGATTTGGTTGGGGAAGGAAACAACCTTTGTTGTCCTAAGATATGATGTAAACTGAGAAATTATATCAGTTATTTCGACCTTCTGAGATGTTTCATTACCAGTGATCGTGGTTTCCTTCTGGGCCAGTTGTCTACGTTGAGCTAAGGCTTGGTGTTATAATTATGCTCATCCTTCCTGTGAAATTTGTCTCAAAAGGTGGTGCTGGAATCATCTGTTCCACTGTTGGTTTATGAGGTGCCTCAATGTCCCATTTTCTCCTTTGTCTTGCAGCATCTACATGAAAATGCAGGTGAAATTTGTTCAGAGTTTTGGGCTGAAGTGTCATAAATATGTTCAGATACCACTACCGGTATCTGTCATTTCCATCTGTTTGCCCCAGAGAAGCCTTTCAACTGATGTCTTGGGGTAGTTTGGGGTGTATAGATGAGGGGATAAAATGAGGTTACCTGGAGAAGATGCATCTTGCTTCTCTTAACGGACATCCAGGTTAGTCTACAATAACATACTCTACATGGGGTTTCCTTTAAAGATAGTTAGACATTTTTAATTTCTGCAAAACACGTGTAGCCACTCAAGTGCTGATAGGTAATCATGGTCAGAAAATGTGACACCTTTATAATACTTATTGCACTGGATTTCCATTGTTTCCATTTCCATTGTTTCTGGGTCTCAAACAAGTATCAATTTTAACCTTTAAAGTTTTAAATTATTCAAAACCAGGTTCACTGAAGGGCAATCTTCATCTTTACTGTCTTATCATGCTTGAATATCCCCCACAGAAGCACTACTTATGCAAGAATAATTGAGTTAACTGTTGTTCTTATGTAGTAGTAGTAGTGGTTGTGGTTGTAGTTGTTGTTGTTGTGTGCCTTCCAGTTTCTGATTTATGGCAAACATAAGGTGAACCTGTCATGGGGTTTTCTTGGCAAGATTTGTTCTGAGGGGGTTTACCTTTGCCGTCCTCTGAGGCTGTGATCTGGAGCACTAGTATATCACTATGATACACTGCAGACACTTACAGTGATAAATCTTCTTAACTTGTTAGAGGAACAGTAGCACCCATCTCCTCCAGTATGTTGACTCAGCCATGATAGATGGTTCCTCCTTCTACTGGATAGAAAGAAACTGGAAAAGACAAAGACGGGCCATCTGATTCTCTGAGGATCCAGAACTACAGGAAGAGCATTGGAGGGCTTAATGGTAAGGGTTCCCTCAATCCTAGATTTAGTCTTTATTACAGTCAGCCCTCTACATTTGCACCAGTTCGGGATGCCAGACTCTCACAAAAGTGGCAAAATCACAAATATCAAAATGTGTGGGTGTATCTGCGGGAAGGGGGCTGAGGCATAGTGGGAAGAGTGAGCACCCAGGTTCCCCTTAGAAAGAAGCGCAGGAGAGGGGATTGAAGAAACTTTCAGATAATCAAATCTATGAAAGTCAAACCTGCAAATGTGGAGGGTTGACTGTATATTACTTGTCTGGCCAGAAATTTCATTCCTGCAAGCATCTAAGACAGAGGTTTGAAGAACAAGTAAGCCTCGACACTATCTCAAGTAAGGTTTCTCTCTCTTTTTCTCTATTTCTCTCTCCTTCTCATTCTATGTAGTGTGTGTTTGCTGTCAGCCTCAACTCTGGACTTTCATTTGCTACCCATAACCAGCCAGGCTTCTGTTCTCTCACCCATGATGTGCAGGCCTAAGTCAAATCTTTTGGGCTACCATGGACTGTTGGCACTCAGGGCTTAGTACCTCTTCATGTGCAGATTGAACTTGGGATGTGCAATATCAGTCTCCAGCAACTGAAAGGCAAGAATAATTGTCTGGATTGCCTGATCATCTTATGAATCCTAAGAGCCTGATATTCTGCCCTTGCCTGCCTAAGAAAGCTGTACATTCTGCTGTCACACTTCAATCTCCAGTGTCTTCTGTTCAGCCCCTACCCAAGTCATGGGCTCCTATGGACTTCTGGATCCTAAGTTACAACATCCTTTTGTGGTGGGCACTCATGGCCCAGTCTAGACCTAACACTGCCCCTCATGTATTTCTGAGATTTTATTTTTTCAAAAAATTCCTGATGATTCTAAGTTCAACTGATAGCTGGCTCTTAGTTCTCATCTACTGGCTTCATAGAATCAGAGTTGGAAAGGATCATAAAGGCCGTTTAGTTCAACCCCTTGCCATGCAGCAATACATAGCTAAATCAACCCTGAAAGATGGCCCTCCAACCTCTGCTTAAAGAAGGAGAGTCCATTACCCTTTGAACAGGTCTGAACAGGTCTTAGAGTAAAGACATTCTTCCTAATATTTAGTTCTCATTTCTTGTAATTAGAACCCACTGGAATAGCAGAAAACAAGCTTGGTCCATCTTCTACATGACATCCCTTCAGATGCGTAAAGATGACTATGACGTCTTCACTTGTCAGTCTTCACTTCTCCAATCTGATCACAACCAGCTCCCAAAATTATTCTTTTTTAATACTTGGGTTCCAGATCTTTCACCTTCTTGGTTGCTCTTCTCTGGATATGTTCTAGCATGTTGATATCCTTCTTGAACTATGGTATATAGAACTGTATACAGTATTCCTGGTGAGGTCTGTGCAAAACATAATAGAGTGACTCTGTTACTTCTCTTGATCTGGACATTGTATTTCTGTTGGCGCCACCTAGAACTGCATTGGCTTTTTGGCCACTGCATAACATTGTTGACTTATGGTCAACTGAGATGACTAGTTCATTTTTACATGTACTGCCTTTAAGCCAGGTGTCACCCATACTATAATTGTGCATTTCATTTTTCCTGCATAGACCTTACTTTTGTCCCTGATGAAATTCATTTTGTTAGTTTTGGCTCAGTTCTCCAGTTTGTCAAGGCCATTTTGAATTCTGATCCTGACCTCTATCCAAAACATTTGCTGTCATCTGCAAATTTGATAAGCATACCTTCTATTCCATCATCTAAGTCGTTTATAATGATATTAAACAACACTGGGCCCAGAACAGAACTCTGAGGCACCCCACTAGTCACTTCTCTCCAGGATGGAGAGCAACCATTGGCAAACAGTCTCTGAGTTCTGCCAACCAATTGCAGATCCACCTAACTGTAACACCATCTAGCCCACAGTTCACCAGCTTGTCTGCAAAAATATCACAGGTGACATTGTCAGAAACATTAAATAATTCATTAGATGATTCCACCTTTCTAATCCTGTGAATGCTAGTATGGGGGATAAATAGCAAGGACTATGTTTTTAGAGGAAAGACAATTCCTGCAATAAGGTACCTCAATGGGTTTGGAAATACCGTGCAGCAAGGTAGGATGATATACCCCACTTATCTCACATAAGATGTCACTAAACTATGATCAGTCAGTACATACAGCTCTCATTATTAATACACATATCCATCCATCTATCTATCCATCCACACATATACATACAGTTATGTAAGCATATATATAAATACAGATTGAAAATTCCATTCTGGCAACTTTGTTGGTGCTGAATCTGCCAGCTCAGATATGATGAATACATAACAAAAGGTGAATCAACAAATAAATCACAGCAATAGTCACCAAAGCAGTCTTTTTCTCTGTTCAAAAGAACACTGCACTATATAGACAGAATAATCCTATCACTAAAATGAAATGGTTTAGAAGATCTAATTTGCCCAATTCAATAATTATAGAGAGCAGTGTGACTTTCATGCAAATAAATATGGGGGTGGGGGGTGAAATTGCTAATTCTTTTTTCTACAATCAATCTGTTAAAATAGGGACAACAATAAACATTTTTATTGTGGCTTTTAAACCTTGCAAAACTTGTTCATTGTTTTCACATTTGAAGTAGTTAATCTGGTTTAAGACCCCACACCTCAGTTATATGATATGGCTACACTGGAGCATCAACCAATCAGTTTTAGTTTGCTTTATTTGTTTATTTCTTGGGTTGTAACTGATTTTTTTTAAAAAAACTTGATTACAAAGCATCAGGATTTATACAAAGGAAACCTTCTCTCTTCCTAAAACCACCATAATCTTTTGTGTCAGAAGATTTGGCTGGAGGTGATTGAGATGTGATTTAAAGTGATTGCTCTAAGATGCTTATGTCTGGTGCCACAGAAGATGCAAAATACAATGTAGCATATGCACTCAGTGTCACTTCATCTGGTCCTGGTGTCCATGGGTGCCTATGGTTGTGTGTATGAGAGAAAATGGAGTGGGGGAGGGAGGAAATCTCCAAAAAAGCTGAGAAGATGCTTAAAATCTTGAAGGGCAGAAGTCTGCAACTTAGCAGAGTTTGAGTATAGTTATTGCTTTTGGTGAGTTTACCAAATGCTGTGCAAATTCAGGTTGTTGGTATCAGTCAGACCAATTTTTCACTGTAAAAAGCTGGAATATATATTCCAATTTCCTGTTCAAAACACAAAGGTCAACGAATTCTGTTACCTTTAAAAATGCCTCTGTTTTAAAATTATAGCAACTGCATTGGTTATGTCACTATGAATGAGCAGCAAACTCTTCATTCCTCACCTTTGTTCACAGCACCAGAGCTACCCACTTGTGCCTAAAGAAGAAAGCAATGTTAAAGTGTCAGTAAGAATTGCCCTTTTTCAAATTAGCATAAGTGAGAACTTGCCCATAGATATAAAACATTCCTGGCTTTATTTCATCTGTTTCAAGGATCTTGAAAAGTTCATTTTTAGAATTTGGTAGCTGTAGTCCAGGAAGTAACTTTTCCTAGTTCTGATAATGAATAAGGCATAAGCCACAATCCTGCTTTCCTCTAACAACACTGTTATTGGGGAAAGGAGGCATGGAGTTGTCATCTCATTCTGTTCCCATCCTAATCTTTTCATACCTTCAGTCTGCTGGTGGGCAAATAGATCTTGGAAAGCAATATGACCGAAGGTGTAGTGACCACTGCCCCACTCTCAAGTGCTATGCTGTTAAAGATTACTGTATAACCTCCAGATTATGTGTCCTGGCAACCCAACTCTGAAATATCCTTTCTAACCTTTATCTTATACATCAGAGTGTGCAACTGCATATGGGCCAAAGGCCAATCTTTCCCCAACCCTCCATCAGTCACACCTAAACACACAGAGAGAATGAGTGAGAGAGAACCAAATTACCTGTTACCCATTTTCCTTTGCAATCTCTGTCAAAATAGCTACAAGAATTGACACAATGTCACTCCCTGTTGCCATTTTGAGAGAGATGATAGATGAAAATGGAGGTAGTTGGGAGTAGTATGGGGTTCTGGGGTGCAGGTAAGGTGGCCATTTGTGTTTCTTCATACTTTGTGGAGCTGCCTTTATATTTTGAAGACAAAATTTGCCCCCACATCACACCAATATTTTTTTTAAAAAATGGGGACTTGGGGGACTAGGTAGGCTTCAGAAGTGTGGTCCAAGGGATGCAATTTGCCCAGCTCTGTTATATATCCTTATAACAACTGTAGAGCAGGTATTTCACAATTCATAGGGAATGAAATGAAGGCTAGGCATGGATGGGACTATGAGATTAGTGAAGCCACTCATACATGATCATGTTTCATAAAATTAATAGCTTTAAACTTGTTTTCAATTATCATTAACCCCGTAACCCTAACACCCATTCCTAATACATTGCCTGTTTCATTCAGGGGAACATTTCTCTGAGATGTGTCCTTGTCATAAAAAATTGCCCCCCCACAAGAAAGATAAGGAGTCAGATCACTCTTCTTCCTCCTAAATGCAGGAATTTCCTTTCATACTTACTACTATCTCACCAAACTCTGTATGTTTTTACTTAGGGTTATCTCTATCCTCTATTTTCCAGAAAAGATTTTCATTGGTCCTAGGCACTCTTGTACTCAACTCCCCACCTCACCTCAACGTACCACTAGGGATGTTTTCACAGGTCCTAAAATCCTGTTTTCATAGGCCCTAAAATTTTCATAGGCCTTGGACACTGTGCCTAAAGTGCCTAATTGAGAAGGTGGCCCTGAGCTAGAGGGATAAATATACACTTTGGTGGAAACCTATATACAAAGAAAGAACGGCCATCATGCAGTTTTCCAGATGTTACTGGACTGCAACTGCCAGCAGCCCTAGCTAGCAAAACCAAAGGTTAGGAGTATTGAGAGCTGCAGTATAACAATATCTGAAGAGGCACATAAAGATCAGGCAGGCATAAAACTCTTTGCACTTTTTATTTAGAACTTGCCAGGCTCAATCCCTTCAAAAGAGGTGCCACAGTCTCTGAAAATTTGAAATTATCTGTATTCTTCCCCCAATTTTTTTTTTAAAAAACCAAACTTTAAAGGTTTGTGACAGCCTGAAAACTTAGGCATTCTTACAGCTTTGAAAATGTATCACATCCCCCTGCCAGCCAGCCAGCCAATGATTCTTGCAGATTCTGGGTACATTTTGTGATGGAGCAAGGGTCTTGAACTTCTTCTTGATAACATGTATTTATTTTATATTTATTTATTAAAATACTTATGACCCCCATATCGTGAGATCGCAGGAAAAGGTACAAATAAAATCAATATGAACAGATTAAAATAATAAAATAATTTAAATAGACTGAAATTGTCTTAAACATTTTCACAAGTTAAAACTGCCTGAAAAGGTTAAAACAGTTCAAAACCACCTGTATGAACATTTTAGAGTGACTTGTCTAGGCTCCAAAGAGTTCTGTGTTTTTACTTGGAGCCTAAACAGATCCTAGAACCAGATCTCACTCTCTGGCCCAACATAGAGGGCTGTTAGATGATAAGAAGGAAAAGTTACCATACTTGAGAACCTTGCATGGAATTTCTGGATTGCAAGGCACGTCTTGTCCACCACATTTATTGTCATTCCCTTTCCTACTTTTGTTTGTAAGTGGCCCAACCCAAGGTCAAGAAAGTCATCTGACGGGAGCAGGGGATAAAAAACACCTGCTTGACCTTGGGGAGCAAAAACAAACATGTTGAAAACATGGGGAGAAAGGCATCTGGACAGCTAAGCTCTTGCAATATGGATAAACAAAGAAGGATTAATAAGATACCATTGAAATAAATCATACAGGAAGGAAGAAAAGCAAGTGCTATGCTTAGCTGATGCAACAAAAAAGCCTGATTAACAAGATGAAGTGCTGCTGGATGATCAGCAACAGGGAGAAAATATAGCCTGCATTTGCTGGATATATGGAGGTCACAACAGCCCAGCACAAAAGCTATAGGCAGCCTCTCCAGCATAAGGCAAATGCCCCGGTTAATATATTTACATATGAACAAGGCGCCAAGAAGCAAAGATCACATAAGTAAAATTGTAGACATTACATTGCAAATATCCTACAAGAAATATTGCAGTCTGATTGATATGCAGAAAGCTTGCCAGAAAGGGTGACGGCCAAAGTAAGTTCAAAGTCACAGGAAATGTTGTCATCAGCTGTCTGTAAAAATGTACAATTACCTGCTATTCTTCCTTTGCTTAAAGGTGTCGATTACTACCTTTTCCTGAGGCTACTTGTTCAATGCAGCATTATTATCGTGACAAAATATTATAATGGATTAGCTTCTCTGTATTGTGTTTGTACAGGAAAGAACATGTTTTTGAAAGTCACTGTAAGGATTTTTCAAGACACATATTTACCCCTACTAAAAATTATCAAGCCAGTCATTTGTAAGAATTAAAATCCCTAAACTGCATGCTTGCTAATTTTTGTCCCCTGATTATTCATTTTGAAGAAGAAAAAGAAACTGGAAAGAAGTGAGAAGTACCTAATTAATATCTCCTAATGCCCAACTAATGTCAAGCATGACTCCAATTTATAACCAAACTATATTTTTACATTGAAAAATTCAATTACATTTACTGACACACTTTGAAATGCTGCATTATTTATACTGGCAAACTTTGCAGCCTCTCTGTATATTTATTAGCATTCTTTCCACAGTAGAAAAATACACATGCAATGCAGATCACTGCATTCTTCATTTTTTAATTTTTCAAAGTGATATTTACATCTGTTCTGGGAGGAAGGAAAGGGGTGCATTCGTCAAGGAGATCCAAAAGACCAAAGAGAGCCAGCAGTTAATTTGCCCTCCCCTTTGATTCTCCAGCCAAAACAAGGTAACCTTGACATTTCTCTTTTCTTCCCCTCCTTATTTTTCCCTCTTTCACTCTCATTCTCTCTCCCTCCCTCTCACCCACATACACACACTTCACTCTCAGTGCACACATCAACAATTTTGAGCTGTGAAGAGGTTCAATTGCCACCTTGGTGGCTCACTTATAATGCACAAATCATTTACCAGGATAGCTTGAGGACATGACAATGACAGAGAGACATCTGTTGGGTGGATGGGATAAGAAAAAAAAGAGGTTATTCACAGCTGGTACATTAGCCATGCTAGCCACTAGGCCACCACAGTGTCCTAGTCCTACAGCTTCCTTCCCCTCCTCTCTGCCTGCTCCCTGCTGTCAGCTGCCAAAAGATATCTGTTCTCACCCTTTGCTGAATGAAAAGGTGCTAATGCATGACTTCAGGATATGACAGAACATACAGTACTTACAAGTGTTTGGAGATGCAGCCAACCTGACCATGGGGGAAAGAAATAAGTAACTAAAGAGAGATAATGTGTGTGTGAGAGAGAGAGAAAGGGAGAGAGAGAGACTAGAAACAGACAGACAGACAGACGAGCCGGGGGGGGGGGGACAGTCAAGATGATTTTTTTTTAATTCTCTGTCTCTGTGTTGAAAACGGGGGCAATGTCCTTTTATTGAATACAATCACAAAATTCTTAATGATGTTAAAATAGAATGCTGGGGTTTGATTGTACATACATGCATTAATACAAAATATCCCTGTCCAATAAATATAATTCATAGACTATTGTCAAATTAGCATCTGGATTAATTCCAACAAGCTTGTATTTCCTTTGGAAGATGGAATAGATGATGATAGGAGCAGAAGGTTAAGCAGCTCTGAACAAAGAAGCATATTTCTAAAATCTAATAATTTACAGTACTGCTATTATCTGTTTATCTGTCTACATGGCCTGCCTACCTAACTAACCACATACACACATATCTTTTGCTCATGCAAAATTAAAATTTTATGGCTGATATTAACTTTTGTCAGTCTGCTTTGCAAAATTCTTTTAATGTCCAAAGTGCTTTACAACTGATGCCTTGGCTACAAATTGCAACTGGTATACACTTTAGTTAATCATAGTACTTGTTTTCCGTATTGGAAACTGAGGTTGAAAGGAAGCAGCTTGCTTTAGGCCAAATGAATCCACAGCTGAAACAAGATATCAGCACCGTGTTTCTAGATTCCAGGCCCATATCTTTATAGGTTCTTCTTTGTTTTTTTCCTTTTCTTTGTGCTTTGCATTTTTAAATAACATGTTCTAAGAATGAGACACCCTAGACAAACACTTCTAGGTTCCGGACCCATATCTTCCTTGCCTCCTCCACCCTCCACTTCTGCTTGTGCTTTGCGTTTTAGATTATATGATCCAAGAATGAGACATCCTAGAGAAAAGTGAAAAATTAAAATAACAAGTAATTAACATGGTACAAACAGGGGCATGGAAAGGGAGCTTACGTATCTAAATAAATGCATACTCAAAGCAGTTACTTAGTAAAGCAAGCAGCTAAGAAGCATTAAAAAGTTAAGCCTCTAAGGATGATCCACTGAATGATCACATATTCCTTATCATATAACACTACAAAAATACTGCAACAGAAAAGTAATAGAAAAATCTGAAAATATTTCCATTTACAGGCATTTGGGGAAGAAAGGCATTTCATTATGTTATTGGCTGTTGTCAAAGAAAGATCAAAACTATACAAGGGATGGTTTAACTGTAATTCTGTAGCTACATGTTGTACACAAACACCTAGTCAAGGAGGTTCATGTGGAAGCACTGACACATCAGGAAAATTATTATTTTTTTGCCAGAAAGGCTATCCCATTTACTGTGACAAAAAGGGAAGCACACTGATACATTTGCTCTACGTACTGCTTGATGAAGAAAAAGGCATATTTTTCTTTTTGTTGTTCACAAGATTTTTTTCCCAATATGGATAGAGGGGAGGAAGTATGAGTGGATTTTGCATATAAGAGTTAATGTATTTACTGCTGTCTGCCTCTGCAGAACAATTTAAGAAGAACCATGCCAAGTCAGACTGAAGGCCTACAGACCTCTTTCTCCTCGCAGAGTAGCCAGTTAGTTGCCTCTATGTAGCCTATGAACAGACATGGATGAAATTGCACCCCCCATACATCCTAAGGAATTCAAATATGCCTCTGGATAATATACAACCATAGTGACTAGTAGCCATTGATGGCCGTAACCACCTTGAATTTATATAATCCCCTTCGAAAGCTGTCCAATTTGACAGCCATTGCTGCATCCTGTGGCTGTGAATTCCACAATTTAAGTATGTATTCTTTGAAGAAGTACATACTTTTATGTCCTGAATCTCCCATCATTCAAATTCAGTGATGTCCCTCGGTTCTAGTGTTATAAGAGAAGGACAAAAGTTTCTCCTTATTTCTCCACAGTATGCATAACTTGATACACCTCATCCATCTTTTCTCTAAGCAGTTACAGACATTAGAACCCTCTTTGTAGGGCTACTCATTGTTCCACTTCAGAGATGTCCTTTTGGAGCCCACTGAAATCCACATTGGTCTTACCAAATAATATACTGCCATTGGGCAATATGGCTATCTTAGTACTTACCCCTAATTCCACATCACTTATGAACAAGTTTTAAAAAGTACAAATGCCAATAGAGATTCAGGAGAATCTCTCTACTTGTATCATTCTATTGCAAAAAAACCAAACAGACCATTTAGTCCTAGTATCTGCTTCCCATTCTCTAACCAATTTTTGATCCATAACTTAACTTACCCTCTTATCCCATAACTGCTAAGTTCGTTGAAGACTCTTTCATGTGGACCTTTACCAGAAGGCTATTGGAAGTCTAGGTATACAGTAGGGATGTGCTGTGTTAAATTCTTCACTGCTGCAAGGAAGAACAAATAATTTGTGCAGTTTTCAAAGAGATCTTTTGCAAGGAGAAAGTGTCCAGCAGTGGAGGTGAAGAAATTCCTCTGGCTCATCCCTACCTGACAATGGGGGAGGGGATTGGCTAGGATCTTGAGGCTGTGGCCTTCCATGATCCTTTCCTGGATGAATGGTCCGTTCACTGTGCAACATTGAGCAGGTAGGGGAAGCCAGCAGAATATCTGAAGGCTGTAACCTTCCAGAATCCTCAACTGGCTCCCTCTCCATCCATCCTGTGCAACATCAAGAAGGTGGGGGAGAGCAGCTGAGGATACGAAGGTTGAGGCCTTCTAGCTGGCATCCTCCCTCTCCTACCCTGTGCTCTACTGAGAGGGTGAGATGAAGCAACCAAGGATCTGGGGGGTGTAGTTTTCTACAGTATTTTCCTCCCCCCCCATCACCACACAACATTTTTGAGAGAGAAGGGGGAAGGAAGCCAAATATCTGAAGACTGTAGCCTTCTAAGATATTTTTCTGGCTTCTGCACCCACCCACCTTCTCATCAAGGGATACCAGGAAAATCTAACTGGGGTTTTTAGACATTTGAAAAGCCCTTTTATCTGTTTTCCTTGACTATTTGGATATTCTGTCAATCCCTCGTATATAATGTCTGCAGACCACTCCTATCCATGTTTATTGATATTTTAAAATTAGTCTAAGATGTTGTTGGCATAACTTTTTAGAAGCCATACTGACTCCTCTTCAGAAAAGCTTGCCCCCGTATATGCTAAATGATTTTATCTTTAATAACATTATTCACTAATTTACCAGGAAAGATGTTAAGCTGGATGGCCTCTAGTTTCCTGGATCTCCTCTGGATCACTTTTTAAAAATTGGTGTTGTGTTGGCCACAGACTAATCATTTGGTACATCAGCTGATCTGAGATACATGTTACATATTTTACTTGGAAGACCAACAATTTTCCTTCAGATATAAGAAATTTGGATGCAGTAATTTATCTGGAATTTGTGAATGAGGTTTCAAACTTCCTCTCTTGTCACCACTATTTGTGTCAATTCCTCATTTTCACCTTCTGGAATTTTTAGTTCAGGAATGGATTTTATCTCTATGACCCTTTCCCCAGTTTACCTTATTCTGGATACATCTGGTGCAGGTCCTGGTGTTGTCTCTGCCAGGAGGGGAGTGTGCCAGGAGCACTCTCCTCCACATCGGTCACCTCTGTGAATGGAGGAAGTGTGATGGCTCTGCCTCTCCTTTCTGCAGTGCAGCTGGGTACTGTCCCGGGCTGTATTGGGGCAGGAAGCACAGCCAGTGCACTTCCAGAACCTTTGCACACCACGTAAGAGCAGGTGGGAGGTGGGAGGGCTGCATGATCACTGGTCATTGATGATGTAAACCCGTCAATGATTTGTGGTGCGATCACATATCTGGGGATGAGAGGAGGACAGGACCCAGGCAACATCATGCAGAACTGTTGTCCGAGTCCCATTCTTCTCTTGTCCCCAGTGCAGGATGATAACATCCTGAGGAAAGGGCCTATACTTACAGCCATGAAGACAGATGAAAAGAATTCATCCTGCTTCTCTGCGGTCTCCTTATCCTTCTTTCAAACGCCTTTAATTTCATTGTTATCCAATGATTCAACTGTCTCCCTGGCTGACTTCTTGCTCCTAATGTATTTAAAGAATTTCTTTATTGTTGATCTTAATGCTATTAATGATATGCTCATGGAAATCCTTTTTGTAATCTTTCATTTTCTGCTTGCATTTTGTTTGTGCAAAGATGTTCTTTTAAACTCATCTCATTTGGGCAGGACTTCAGTTTCTGAAGAAGTTCTTTTTTAAAAAATCTCTAATAGCTTATTTTACATTGCCTGTTAGTTGTGCTGGTGACTTCTTGGATTTCATACTTCCCACTTGCACTGTGGTATGCATTCCAGCTGAGTCCTATTAATGTAGTTTCAAGTATGCTTCAAAGAGTCTGTGGAAATTTGAATCTTTTGACTATTCCTTTCAACTTACATTTTACCAGTTCCCTTATTTTAGAGAAGTATCTTCTTTAATTCTCTAGCACTTTCCCATTCATGTATAAATTAAATTTGACAGTATTGTGGTCATTGTTTCCAGTCAGTTCAGCAATATTTTCATGTTCCTTCCTTGGGGATAATTCACTGAGAACTGATATTGCCCTGCTCCTGCTGGTTTTCCTCCAGTGTTTAGTTTAAAGGCTGATTTGCCACTTTTTAAATATCACGCAGCAACAACTTCGTCCCAGCCTTTGTACACTGCTGGATTGCTCCAGAATGTTCTCCATTGTCTAACATATACAAAACCCTTTTCCCTACACAATTATCTCTGTACAGAGGATCCTCAAATTCATTTGACCAGCTGGCCTTACAAGGAAAATATCTGCATTTCACAGAAAGCAACTATGGACATCCCAGTTTTTAACTTTCTTCCTAACAAGCTAGCTTTGGCTTCTAAGACCCCATGGCTACATTTTCCCATGTAACATGCACAGAAACAAATGACTCCTGCATACTAGGTATCAAGCTATTTGGATAACAGATGATTTCTTCTTCAAACCCGGTTGCCAATTTTCCATGCAGTCTACACAGTCCTTGCAAACTCATCTATATGTACTTCTGATTGATTTACACATTATCACAAGCCACCACACCATGGTGGTGTATCCTCAACATAAGAGGATATCAATCCATCCATCAAAGGATAGAACTCTTCCACGTGATCATATTTTTCTCCCTCTGAGTGATGGCCTCTTTGCCAGAGACCCTCATTCTCCATGATTGATTATAGTCTTCCATTCTGGCAATGACTAAGGGCCTTTCTGCCCTACACTGTTATAGTGCTATTAGTCCACTTTCAACATCCCATGGAATCCTGGGGTTTGCAGTATAGGGAGGGGCCTTTAGAGTTCTCAGCCAGAGAGCTCTTGGGCGTCAGGAAACTACAAACCCCAGAATTCCATGGGATGTTGAAAGTGGAATAATAGCACTATAACAGTGTGGGGTGGAAAGGCCCTAAGATTACACTTGCTTACCTTGAATATTTAAGGATCAGGTATTTCCTAGCCTTTTGGTGGGCACACAAGTTTTGTGTGTGTGTGTGTGTGTGTGTGTGTGTGTGTGGACTGGAGCAGTTAAGGGTTTGTTTGGAATCTGAGCACCAGTCTGAAGGCAGAGCTTTGGGCTTCGTCCATTCATTTCTTGAAAAAGATATTTATTTCTCAAGATATTTTCACAATATTTTCTTGAAAAAAAAAAGAGTTTGTAAAACTTAAAATGAATTTGACTGAAAGCTGCTTCATACAACCAGCACCTGAAGTTATTTTCAACTGGGCGTTGTCATAATGCTGCTTCAGCACTTGTGCGGGGAAATTTATATTTAATGCATTTTCAACCTTTCATTTTTTTTATTTTTTAAGTGATTAAACACATCCAAAAAAATAAAAAAAATCAACATATCCATATCTGAAATTTTACAAATTTCCTATTTAAAATACATAATTATTTCCTGCTTTCCTTCTCCCCCAAATTTCTTTCATTTTATCACTTTTTCCTTGAGTTTATAGCTTAAATTTACCTTTATTCCCATCTGTCTACCTTCTTTGATTTCCACCATATTTCTTTTGTTTAACACTGTTCCTACGAAAGTCTTATAGTACTTTAGTTGTTTTTTTAAAATTACATTTGTCTTACATTAACTTATTTATTCCTTCCACCAACTTTAATGTAATCCAATATTGGCTTCTATTCACTCCCAAATTGTTGTATTGTATTTTCCTTTATTAACTCCATTAATTTCTCCACCTCCAGCATATCCATTACTTTTATCAGCCAATCATCTAGCAAAGGTTTCTCCTCAGTTTTCCATTTTTGTGCATAGCTTAGTCTTGCAGAGGTACCCAAGTATAATACCAATTTAGAATTCCTTTTTATCAATGAACAATCATCAATCATGTTTAACAAGTATAACTTTGGTTTCAATTTGACTTTATGACTTTTGCAAAGGACTTGTAGAAGCATACTAAATCTGGATCTAGGCTCATGAACACAGTCAATTCTAGACTGAATACAGAGTAAGGACAAAACACCTTCAGTGGACCTTCTTCCAGTGGGGACCCATTTTTTCTCTATCACCACTACATATTGGTTTGCCTTTTCTCTCTGGGCCAAATTCAAATCAAAAGGAGAATATGAAGTGAATTGATATTGCTGTTGCTCCATCTTTCCATTATTGCTATTGGGCCTCGCACTTGGAGAAGGCAGGTGAAGAGGATGTTCAAGCAGTGGCAGGAAGAAAAAGGAGCAAATCAGAGGACTCCAGGATCCACAGGGATGCTCACCCCTCACTGTAGCAGTCTTCATGACTGCTTCTTTGCCCTCATGATATAAACATTAACCAGATTCTCTAGGAGATCACTTCAGATTGCTTGTTCCCACAATGAAATGTACAAAATGGATTGTCAGTAAGATTTGGCTTGGATTAGTGGTCACGTGCTTTCAAGTTGTTTCTGATTTACGGTCACCCTAAGGCAAACCTATCATGGGGTTTTCTGGGACTGAGAGTAACATGCCCCAGTGGGTTTCCATGGCCAAGCAAAGGGGAATGGAAACTTGGTCTCCAGGGTCATAGTCCAATGCTCAAACCATTATACCACACTGGTTCTCAAGATCTGGGACTGGGGGTTAATTGTTCCATTTCTGCAAATGACATGCAGTGTGGCTAAAAATACCTGAGTGTCTTTTGCATGAAAGTAGTAAGTAGGCAAAGTATTAATCTAGATAAAAGTATAAATGTATGGAGGTAAAAAAAGGAAAAAGAAACCCAAGAAATTCACTTTGATCTGCAACTACTGAATTCAATCCTGTCTGTAGAATGGTGGACTCATGAAAGGAACACATATTTTGCATGTGGAATACTTCAGATAATGCATGCTTATATATTTCCTTTCAAATTGACACGTGTGTGTGTGTATAAATATGTATGTATGTGAATAATTTCTCAGAAATATAAAATCATGGTTATAATCTAAACTTACATTACAACTGAGTAATAATAATTGGTGCTGTTTATTAGTATTCATTACACTTAGATAAACACAAAACAGAAATGAAGTTAGTTGAAATTCAGAAGCTGCAAGGAAAGATCTACTTTGATGAATCCATCTCTCTCTCATATTTCCTTTAGTACATTTTGGTATATATTTTCCATTTGCATTTGGTTGAGGGCACAGTTCAGTATTTTTTTGTTGTTGTTTTTAATAACGATCACAGTCTGCCACTGAATCTTCAGGTTTCTTTCATACCTTCACTTCTAGTGCCACTTCAAGAGCAGGCTCCATGAAAGAGGTAGCATAATGAATTTAGACTCCAGTAAAAAGAGAAAGAAGAATTCAGCTAATGGCTTACAAATGCAGTTGAAAATTACCAGAATGACTTCATCTATATTAAGTGTTTGTCAAAATTCCGAAATGATAGCTCTGTGAATGAAAAATGAAGAGATCCTGAAGAGAACCATTGATAATGTTCAGTTACCCTCAAAGTTAGGTCAGATTATCCCAATAACTCGTTTCCTCCACTTATGGTTATGAAGGTGCATAACTGACATCTAATTTTGTCAAATAGTACAAAACATCTAAATCTTTTGCGAGTGTTTCAGAAAGACAGGACCTTCCTCTGAAAGAGAAATTTCAGTTGTCTCAAGGAAGGGGAAAAACTACTACAAGGAGATATGTTTTCTTCACAAATATAAGCAGAGGAGCAGGAAAAGATAGTCTGGCAGTCCACAGCAAAGAAAATAATTTGTAGGTTGCATTCAGTTGTGATAGCAGGACTAGAGGCTGTAGGAAGCTTGTGTGTATGCCACTGGGCAACCAGAAGGTACAGCTATATGTATGCATTGGAGGGAAGGCAACTTCATTCCAAATGTGATATCCAAGAAAAGCTGCCTATTCCTAAGAAAAATTGTGGAGAGGGGGAGGTGATGACAGGATGACCTTTGAAATCATGATATATGTTTTATCTAGTGGGGGGATTAATATGCTAAATGACTATTGCTGAATAACTATGACCATTCTCTGTAACTTCATTCATATGTATGTACAGACTCATTTTGCTCTTATGACACATATATACAAACACCCCAGAATATAAGGATCCATAGCAGAAGTATGATGCAGATGGAAAGATTCATGAGGTTTTCTGGGACTAAGAGTAACATGCCTGAACTGCAACATTAGAGTTCTCAGAAAGAGAAAAAAAAATCACAGAATTCTAATAGTAGTAGAGGTGGTGGTAGTACTAGTAGAGATCATTGTAGGCCTGGCTCTGCCATTGCTCTCAGTGAGACAGTTGCCTCACATGGCAGATTCTGGCTGTGGAGGGAAGAGCCAAAGAAGTCTCCTGGCTATTACCTTCTTTTGAAAGCACAGAGCTGTGTGATCCAATCAGCCTGCTCCACACCCCTAAGTTAGTCTGATGCCTTTGGGTTTTATGGTGCCCACCACCAGTTCAAAAGTAGGCTTGAACTGCCCACACAGTGAGCTTCACTACAAGTGGGGTGGAGGCATCTTAATTTTTATCTCAGACAGTACATCTTGGGCACAAATTTTTCTGCAGCTGAAATTGTATGCTGGACTGGACTTGAATTGCAAGTATGATATATTTACTCTTGTAATCAGAGAAGGCAGCAAGCAACCATGTGCTTAAGTCCCACTGCCCAATTTTCTTCTTTCAAATCACTATAGAGATAATAAAAATAAGACATCATAGATCTATAATGATTGAAGAAATGCTGACTTTGAAAACTCTGAATCTGCCCAGATATACTAGTGAGTCAAAATACTATATTTAGGGGTGAAATATAGTGATTCAAAAATGGAGAAAATATATACCATATCATTGTCCAGATATACTTGTTCACCTAGTTATTTGCTAGTTGGCATGTATTAGCCAGCATGAGGTAGAAAAATTTGTTTGACAAGGGAGGACTCATTCCCAAATTTTCTTTCACAGACTTACCATGCATATAATAAGAAATGTCTAATAATCTATGATGAGATTTTGCTGGGAAAGCATGTAAAGTATGGATTCTCTAAAATCTCTTCCATGTAGACAAGGAAGAGTTTCAGCTTGCATATGATGCTTTTTGGATCCCTCCTATTATTGGCATATACTCCATCAAGCTTTTCATTAGGGTGTCACAACTAGTTCCAGCAAAGCCATCACAGAAGGTACAGTTTAAAGGATTCTGACGTTGGCCTAGATCCTAGATCTGATGTCATACTAGTGCCTGACTGCCTGTGCAGTAGCACTTTTCCCCCTTCTCTTTCCCCCAATGCTTTTGCATCATCTGAAAGCTAGCTCTGTTCCCTGCACCCACCCAAAGATGAGAAACTTAGTAGAAAAAGGGTCACAGTTGCTATCTCACTAATAGCAAGTAAATGGATTAACTATTAGTAAGTCACTATTGAGACAAATATTGAGCTCCATAGTTAAACTGTAATCTCTTCTTTTCCACATCCAGAATTTTCAGCCATGCGGAAAAGGTTTCGACTAGATTGAGAGTTGCAGCTTGGAATGTAGGAACACCTGCCTTGATTCCGTTGATGGAAGAAGTTCCATCAGCTGATGTTTCTTATGTGGTCCTGGCCGTTACTCCCTACATCCCTCAACAGCGTATCTAAGAACACCCAGAAACATAAATATAGAGTTATGAAGACACAAATAGCCCATTCTGGGCCACACAGCATTCAACACAAATACCTCCTTTTCACGCTGGCCTAGTTATTTTTGTAATATTGTCTTAGTATTCTTAGGTACATTACTCATACTTTCCACTAATAGCAGCTTCAAGTTTACATGCACAAACACACACACGTATCCAATTAACATAATTTCGCTTTGTAGGGAAAGATAATATGCTGTGTACCATGTTAGCCAATTTAAAAATCATTCCCAGAAGAATCAAGGGATACAAAGTTCAGCTTCAACCAGACCATAGATTTTAGCAATTTACTGTGAAGGAATGACGTGGATGCAAACTGGACACAGCTAAATATTCTTTCCCTTTTAATTGAGCCCACTAAGTCCCTACTTCAGACTATAGACGCATGGAGGGTTAAACCATTTGACAACTGAGACAGGTCCAGATTATTCAGAAGCCTGACTACAAGCACTCACTTTACATACATAGCCTTGGTGCAAAGATAGGGGAGATGTAGAGAAAGTATTTGGCATTCAGCCACTGTAATCTCCATTTATTAGTTTGCTTTTATGTGCTCTGTGCTTCCTAATGCCTTACTAGTTTCTTCCTGGCAAGCTGCTTCCCTTAAATTATTAGGTGTTCATATAGTAAGGATCTAATATTGTGCCTTTAAATGTGCTACAAAGCACAATAATTGAAATGACTACTTACTTTTGAAATATATTCAGAGGTTTCTTGGCAAGTATAATTAAATTGGCTAGTGCAGGGAATGCACCTTTTGTAAGCCCATGCTTCTTACTGTATAGCAAGCAACTTTTACTACTAAAGCTGGGAGTGGGGAAGGAAACATTATTTTAGTCAAAATTATTGTTTCCCTATGGACAGATTTGGGTTCCTGCCCATTTTCTGTGGTGGCTTGCAATGTTTCTGTTTTCTTTAATAATCCAGAGGATTCCACCTAGACTTCCTTGCATTTTTTTTTAAATTAACACTTGGTGGTCTTATGCTTCCTGGCATCGTGATCCAAATTCAAATCCCCACTTAGGTTTTAAGTGGGAATGGGCAACTGTGCAGGAGCCAAGGGCCAGTTGCTACCCAAGTGCCCCCAATTTTTTCTTTTTTTTTAAAAAAAATTGTAAATTAGTATTAAAAAGGTAAAAACATAAAAGCTTAAGTAAAACATCACATTTTTTAATGTACAAATCCACATGAGAATAGAGAGAGGGGGGATCAATAATATTACAATGAATACAGGAAGCAAAAGAAAACCTGATATTGACAGATTTATTTTCCTGATTCAAGGAATATCGTCATACCATAACTTGTGCTGTAAGCTTCTCCATAGCAATTAAGGGCCAAATTTTCTATCTCTACTCACTTAATTCCCTATGTTTGGCAGTAAGACGTGTGATTGTGCAAAACTGGAAAGAACATTTTTTAAAAAATCTTCTTTTCCATTGGATTCCCCTCAAAATGGTTACTGAAAGTGAAATCACAGTCAGAAGTTGGGTGAAGATGACCCTTTCTGACCAACACTGTGCCTGTGCATCTAACAGAAGATGCCTTCAGACTACAGATCTGAGAGTGTAAGAGGATGTAAGTGTGTAAAAAAGTACTGTGCTGGGTCAGACTAAAGGTCGATCTAGCCCACTGCATATCTTGCATTCATACACAAGACCACTTTCCTGCTCATGTCCATGGAGTTACCAACAGAAACAAGATAGATGCATTAGCTTGCTTGAGGAATCCTCAAGGAGTACCTTTGGAGGCAGAAAAAGGATTGAACAATCCCTCCCAAAAAAACCACAGAGGAGAACAAAATATTTTCCCCAAATTCCAATGAAAACAGAGCATATTCAGTTGCCATCAAACACTGCTTGATTGTGTGAGCTAGAGAGAGAGAAAAAAAAATCTAAGGAGAGGAGGAAAAGAAACCAAGAAGACACAGTAGGCTATCTGGAGCCCTGAATAGCAGCTTTCCAAGCTACAGTGTTCTGCAGCATATCCCACAAGTTGATTATATTTTTAAAACATGATGTCAGAAAGGTATTAAAACATAAGAAAAGATCAGAAAGAAGATTGCGTGATAGAGGTGAGTGGCAGAAGTTCACTCCTGGCTTTGTGAAACATTTTAAAAAAAATGAGCAGTGCAAGAAGACTTGCAAATTATTTGGAGCATCAATTTATATTTTGTGGGCTAGGAAATGGCAGTTAGGGAATCTGGGGCTCTTTCACAGTACGCAGTTGTGGTGCTATATTCAATTTTACTGTTATGACAACTTTCTGTGGAATGCTGGGGTTTGTAGCTTGGTAAGGAACTTGAACTATCTGGCAGAACTGTAAGTACTTCTCCTTAACTCCAAATTCCAGGATTCCATTGGATAGGATATTGCTATTGCAATTGCAGTAAGTGGAATATATCACTATAATTGTGTAGTGTGAAATGATACTTGGAGAACTTGAGGATTGCCAAAAAAAAGAACAAAGAAAGAAAGAAAGAGCCTTAAGGAGCCATCTGTGGCTCCTCTGTTGTAGGACTTAGTCCTCTATTGCAGGACCTTCTACTGGGGGTGGATGGGTAAGTAATAAAGTAAAGGAATGTATTTCTCACAAGAAATTGTTCAACTTTCAAATAGATCTTGGATACCCATTAAAGAGGCAGAAGAGCAACTATAAATTTCAAGTTCTGCCATTACAAACTGGATGAAGATGTCTGGAGCAGAGTTTCTTATGAATATATGTAATGGGAGAATGAGTGGAGTAGATAAGTTAATGAAATATTTCCAGAATATGTTTCAAGAGAGGCGGCCTCTTCCTCTTCCTCCTCTCCTCCTTCTTCCTCCTCGGCAACCCTAGCACTGAGTTTTCTGGGGCTAAGAGCATGTGACATGCCCAAGACATGTCAGTGGTTGGGTTCCATGACCGAATGGGGAATTGAACCCTGCTCTCTAAGGTCATAGTCCAGTGCACAAACCACCATACCATGCTCTCTCTCTCCTCGCTCTCTTTCTCTTTTACTAGTGCACATATATTGACTGGAAGTATGAGCTCACAGTGTGTACTTATGCAGTTCTGAAAAATTAAAAACAGAGAACAATTTAATTGCAATAAACTATATTAAGAGAGAAGTCCAGGTGGTTAAAATAAGACTAATATAAATTAAACTAAAATAAGGATATAAAACACTGAGCGACCAATTGAAATGCAAAAATGAGAAATTCCAGTTGTCATGTGGGTATCTTCAAACAAGTATTGCAGTACGATCATTGTGGAAACTAGAACGCGTTATTTGACAGGATGAGAAACACACTTCCTTTACTAGGGAAACATAATTAAAATTTGTAAACAAGGTTGCATACATGGGATTTATATAAAGTCCATGCAACTAGTAGATTGCTGGATAATAGAAGAAGTCTTTACTTTTGAACTATGAATTTATTTATGCATTCTGAACCTTAATTGTGATGTTTGGATAAATTTAAAAAAGGATTATTTGATGAAGTGCACACACTGGTAAAACAAAAGTAAACCAACCATGCTGGCCATTGATAACAGGGAAATTCATTTCTCTACTCTGCTGGCTTTTCTGTCTTTCCAGTCTTATGCCTTTACACCAGGGTTAGACAACTGTCGGGGTTAAGAGGCTGCAGAGCCCCCAAGAGATCTTGGAGGGCCACATTCCTGCTTCAGTCCCCCTAACATTATTTTTTTATCCAAAAAATTTGGAGAGGCCCTGGGGATACCTTTTTCTCACTCCTGCTTTACAAGACACAAAGGCCATTCCCGCCCTACATTGTTATAGTGTTATACTACTTTCAACATCCTGTGGAATTCTGGGGTTTGTAGTTTACTAAGGCCAAAGAGCTCTCTGGCTGAGAATTCAAAAGGTCCCTCCCTAAACTGCAAACCCCAGGATTCCACAGGATATTGAAAGTGGAATAATAGCACTATAACAATATAGTGCAGAAATGGCCTTAATGGAGGCGGCTTTATTACCTAATAACATGAGGATAACAGAAACAGAGCATTGTGCAGAGATGGGTAACTCTGGTGGCCCTTGGGTCAATTTCCTTCCACTGGGAGCACCCGAGAGGGCCAGACAGCTCTCTCAAGTGGCTAAAAGTGTAACTTCTAGTTTTGAAAAATGACTATTTTTGAGCTTCGAAGACTGTGGGAGGGGAACTCTGCAGTATATTTAAAACAAAAATTGCACTCTTGTAAGTTTTTAGGATAAAGAATTCACTTTCTTTTTCTTTTTCTTTTTCTTTTTACCAGGAAAAGGACACTCTGGGAGTCAGCATGGACTCAGGACTGCAAAAAAGCAGCTTACGGTTGCACTATGAGCATAGTGGATAAGAAAGTCAGCTGTCAAACCAACAGTTACAAACCTAGTATACAATGGAACAGGAAAATGCAGCTCTACAACTAGATTTTGAAAATGTGTATGGTACAGTGAATCAAGCATTGATCTTAGCTTGGTGGTCTGATTCCAATTCCCATGAAGTCCACTGGATATTATTGAGTTAGACACTGTAGCTTAGGCCAACATCTTTCATAGGTTTTCTTGAGAGGGTATACTTTAGAGCTCTCCATATAAATTATGCAAGATCCCTTAGTGGAAGGGGTTAAATATGAATGCAATGAGTCAATAAGCAATAGTAGATATACGTAAATAAGTAATAGTGAAACTACAATGTCACTTTAAGGATTAAAAATATATTTCACATAGCTTATAGTTGATTGCAGTTCATTTAATCAGAACATGGAATATGGCTTTAACAGATAGATTATAGAAGGTGAGCAGGTCTCACAGACCAGTCTATATGCAAAAGAATAAACAACAAAAATTGCCATCAGAATGGCAGTACTGAAAAAACAAAGTGAAAGGAACGCATCACTTTCTGAAAAGCATTCTGTCTGTGACTTCAAGGTTGCTAAAGTTCTTGAAGGAAAATAAAACTTCAGTGACAAATTCCAACATGAAAAAGCAGAACAAGTATTAACTGGAAAATTCAGTACTATAACCTGTGGCTTGAATAGATACTCAGTTTTTGTCGCACTACACTTTTTAAACAGTTCTTCTGTGCAGTAGAATCTGTTGTCACCAAGCTACTGTTAATGATTACAGTTAAGATCACTGTTAGCACTTTTTTCCTCTAAGTCCAATGATATTAATGCAACATCTGCTTATCCACCAAAGAATATGTGTAATAATCTTCCAATTGAGGTGATGCTGTATATGTCTGATGAAATAGTTTGTAGTCCACAAAAACTTATGCCAGATAAAATTTTGTTAGCTAACTCAATGCAGTAAGATTTGTTGATTTGGCAGCGAATAGTGTGCATATCCCCACAGAAATAATTATTAACTGAATAGCAACACCTTAAGTGGAGGGGGCAGGGTTGAAGACATTAGTACCATTAGCCTTCCACTCTTATTTTCCATGAGTGCACTCAAAAATGTGGAAAATGCTGCAAGCCTGTCCCCAAAGTGTGTGTGTGTGTGTGTGTGTGTGTGGCCAAAATCCCTCCCAACTCACCTCGTAAATAGTACAGTGCCCCCCATGGCCATTGTCATGTTGCTAGAGAGTTTGAAGATGAGCAGGGATGAATCTAGCTATTTTTCTGTATCTGGACACACTGCAAGGACAGCATCTGCAGAGAGCTTGCAAGGACCCACAGAAGTCTCTGTAGATGCCTGCCACAGTGTGTCCAGCTACAGGAAGATAGCTAGATATGTCCCTGCTCTTCCCATTGCTCTCCAACTACATGGAGATGGTCATGTTTGGGAGAGGCTAGGCTGCTTATAATGAGAGTTATAGGGATGTAACATCAGAAGATACAGCTATAGATGTGTAGCTATGGGATAGATGCATATTTGCCAAGGCAGGATCTCAGCTGAATGATGCTAAATACGTATGGGATGTGGTGTGAAACTAACTAAGTACCCTTTGCCAAAGCTTGGCAGGGAAACGACTTAATGAATGCCATTCCCTATTAACCTAACAGTTAAATCTGGACAAAATATACATAAAAATGAAATAAAACAATTAGATATCACTTAACATGGTTCATTATTATTAATTCATTTAGTATTCATTGTAACTATGCTAGTCATAATGAATTCATTTGATATTAATGTGTGGATGTGCTGCAGCAATTTCAGCATAATGCAGTTTTAATTCATGTTTCATTAACATAAAGCAGTAGCAAACTGTATATTCATTATTCTGGGTAAATAATAACTAATTCCCAAACCACAGCATTACATCCAACGTTTTGCTGTATATTTCAGTTGTGCAGTGATAGATGTGTACACATACACATACAAACGCACACACAATTACATTTTTTTTACATCTCAAAAGATGTTTGCATTTGCTATGGTAGTGCAAAGCAAAAAAAGTTCTGAAGCTATTTGGTACCCATGTTCTGTATTGGACTTTCCCAAAGCATCTGGTTATATTATTGTTATTTTTGTCATGCCACCAAAATCCAGCCAGAAGTATAGAATTAGTCTGGACTAGTATGTGACCTTGGGGACATCACAGATTCTCAGCCTCAGAAAACCCCAGACAGGGGGCATTAAATAATACTGCCTTAGGATTGCCATAAGTCAGAAATGACTTGAAAGCACACAACGACAAGTGGAAATGGCAAGCAATCACCCCTTGATATGAACATCATTGTGTATGCACAGGCCATCACTCCTAAGTAAATCTGTAGACTTAAGTGAGTGATATCCATTCTACTATCTTACTTCTCATAAGCACATTTTTAAAGTAAACAGTGATTGTAATAATTCCTATTTCCATGAATACTTGTATGCAGATGTGGGCTACTGTTATAAAATGAAAATGTATTTCTCCTGATCAAATTAGGATTTTTTTTTTATGCATCATGTGTGCTTTTGATTATCCATTCCTTGACTACAATGCCTATTGTGAATATTTGGTAATGAGAGTGAGGGCCCTTTCTTCTTCTATGTATGAGCAAATTGGCCCACTTACCTTTTGTCTTTATGGGAGGTAAATTCTAGTAACAGTTGCAAATGTAATATTGGCTTCTATGTGCTACAGAAAGGATCACCTCCAGACACGGGGCGTTGCATAATACTGTTATTTCTGCAAAGTGCCTCTGAAGTGGAAACATTTACTGTGCAGGACACGCTGATAAGAACAGGTAGTACGTGAAGAATGACAGTATATGTTTTAGGGTCATGGTGACTGTAATTTTTTTTTTCCTCCAAAAAGAGCTCATTGAATACCTTTCCTTGCCATGGAGGAAAAAAAGAAATCTGTACCTTTACTAGCAAAGCTACACAAGGGCCATCATATAGTATACCTCAATTGCATTAAAATCACAGAAAGGAATGCAGCAGCAGTGTTGAGACTAACTGGTCTTTATTTTAGCATGAGCATTCATGAATATGAACCCACTTCTTTAGATACAGTAGAGAGTGATCTCTGAAGAAGTGGGTTTATACCCACAAAAGCTCATGTTGAAATGAAAACCAGTTAGTCTTAAAGAATAAAGTCCAGTCAGCTATAGTCCCAATTGGAAGCTCTTCAAGGAACCGCTAAAGGAAGAAAACATAAGTGTGCTTTCTTATATGAGTTGCTATGACCCTGACTAGCATGTCAGTCTCCATGGTCCCCATAAGTAGATTACACTAGAGTTCATAGATACGCTAGAGTTCAGGGACTATTTGGATAGCAATTCCCACAATCCCCAAGCCTAGGAGATTTTGGGGGCTGTAGTCCAAAACAGAATATTCCAAACTCTGTACAGTGCAGTAATTTCAACAGCACATCTAAAGATAAGTTTGTTGTTGTTGTGTACCTTCAAGTCATTTCCAACTTATAGTGACCCTAAAGATCACTATATGGAAGATCTAGGGACATAGATTTCCTTCGCTTTCAAATAACAGCAACAAAAGACTAGGGGAGGTTGGCACAAAGTGAATTGAGACTATGGCCATTTCTGCACGAGAGAGGAGGAGCGGTTCACCACATGTCAAGAACGGTGTTTTTATACTCCAGAAACTGTGCTGTCTGCACCCCCCACCATTTATATCCTACTACTGCAGAGAACAGTGGTTGCTGCATCCACAACAGCAAGTTCCTGGCCACTCTCACTCCCTTCCTACATTTTGCCATGCCATCACTGATTGGTCTGTTTTTTTGTTTTTTTTAAACATACACACATTTTAAACACATTTCTGTGTTGCTACGTTTGTATGTAAGTATGTATGTTCTTTGATATGTGGAAAAAAAACAGTCCATTACCAGATCCACTCTCTTCCCGCTGTCTGTTTTATGTATGAAGACAATAATAATGGCAGCCTGTCCTTTGATGGGCAGAGAGAGATAGGGATGGAAGTGACAGAAGGGACAGCCTAGGAACACCCATAGCCGGCCACTTCTGCACTGTGAATCGATGCTACACTTCTGCATGTAGGCGAAAAATGAAGCAGAACCAGTCTGGGAAATTTACATTGGAGTTTCTCTGGTTCTCACATACAGCAGTTTCACAGTGAGCTGTTCTAGGAGCTGAAAATGTGCAGAATCACAAGGAAAACTATGACGCTAAAACACTACAACATGCAGATCAGAGGGTAAGAATTTGACGCTACTATGATGTATCAACCTCGTACAGAAATGGCCTATATCTTTAACTCCTTTCTAGATCAGCTTTCCCAATTCAAACTGCATCTCCAAACAAAGCAGAGAAGTAACCATATGTGGTCATTGCTTTGAGTTACAGCTACCACAGACCCACTCATCTTGTCACTTAAGGGAAAGGATGTAAACCTTCACCTACCTCATCTTCTCACCAAGGACAGATAATTCCCACAGTTTTCTCCTTGGGGTGGGAAGGAGTGAAGATTTCTACGTGTTATTCTCCTGCTGTTCTCACTGTGGACAGTTTCTGGGGAATTATTTTGTGAAGAAATATACATTGCTTTTCAGAGCAAAAATCATGGGTCTTGTGCAGAAAGCTTCTTTTCTTCACGGGGCAGAAACAATGTTCCCTTTGTTGAAAAAGTGCTTTCTGTGCAGAAAACAGTTTTAGTGCAGAAAAAGCAGATGCATTTCTGTACAGAAAAATTCTGAACAAAATTCACTGATAGGAGTAATAGTTTCCCACTATAAGGAAATCTATGTTTAGATATAAAATGTTTATCACTCAGATGATTTGCAGCAACAAGCATTAGTAGCAAGCAGTGTTGTCGTACCCTCCATCATTTCAGAAATTAAAACAAGGCCAAGCAATATGAGAATGTGATCAAGATGGCAAAGGTTTTTAGGGAGCAAGAACACACAAGTCAGGAGAATCTGGAGCGATTTATTTTTGCCTGAGTCTACTGAGTCCCCTACTCTCCTCTGCTGAGTTAACTGAGTACAAGCTACTTTTGCACTTTGAACTCAGTTTGCACTTAAGTAAACTGAAGACAAAGTGGGAGTAGGAGAAAACTAGGACATTTTAAAAGCAGCTGAAAATGTGGGGAGACAGAGAATGATCCTTGTTGGAGAGTCTTTGCTGGATCTGATGGCTGGAGCAAGCAGATTCTGAACAAGATTCTTAACAGAAAGTTTTCTTTGTATGTGTGTGTGTTTAAAATAACATTTGACTAGTAGGTCAGGGGGATTTTTTGATGAGAAGGTTAAAAGAGGGACACTGATGATAGTATTGTCATAGACGCAGGAGAAAACAAATACATGAACAAATTTCTGTTGATTTTATGCAAGTTTAACTGCCATGTACTACCCCAAATATTCCTGGGGATTATAGTTTGACTATGGTGCTGAGAGAGGGCCAGCATGGTGTAGTGGTTTGAGGGCTGGACTGCAATTTTGAATACCAGAGTTTGAATCCCCACTTGGCCATGGAAACCCACTAGGTAACCTTGGGCATGCCACACTCTCCCAGCCTCAGAGAAAGGCAGTGGCAACCCTCCACTGAACAAATCTTGCTAAGGAAACCCCAAGATCAGTTCATCTTAGGGTTGCCGTAAGTCAGAAATGACTTGAAGGCATACAGCAACAACATGGTGCTAAGAGACCAAAGCACTGCCCAAGTTGTTGCAATATTGATGATGACATGTGAACAGTCTTTATGTTTACTGAACTGGTAACTGGCATTCCCATTGAACAAAAAGAAAAGGGGGTTGAGGTTGTGTCCAAAACAGTTGGGAACAATTCAAGAATCACAGAATATTTGTAGCAGTCGAAATCCTTTGAGATTTATCCTTTAATCCATCCGTTAACAGACTAATCAGTTAAATAGCAGATGTGAACCAGTTAAGGCCTGTTGCAACTACAAATGCTTGCTCAGCAACTGCCATGCTGATCAGTGCAATATTCCAGCATGACACACTATAATGCAGTGATGTAGACTCGAGTTGATAGACTCAGACTCAGGTCGGACTTAAGTTGCTTCCGTGATTCGACTCGGACTCGACTTGGCCATAAATGATGCACTGCCTCAACTCGACTCAAGACTTGTATATTTGTGATGACTGGCTTGATGCCCTTGGTTCAGTAACATAACACATTCATCCAGAAACCTTACAACTTTGAACAATGCCTCCATCTCTTTCTGCTTACCAGTCACATGACAATCTCTCTCAAACCCAAAGTGTGGGTGCATCTCTCAGAAGGGAACAGCAAACGGGTTAGGCAATGGGCTTGAGACTGGCTTGAGGTCTGCTCAGCAACCTGATCCTACTGCATATCAGAGGAGCCTTCTAAAATGTTTCTTAAGACTAAAAACAAGACTCGCCCTCAGAGTGCAAGCTGCATTTCTCAGAGGGTAACAGCAAATGTGTTAGGCAACATGCTTGAGGAAGAAGGATCTTTCCTTTTAAATTTTTTGAACCTTCAGTAATGGGGAGTAGGATAGGATCCTATTCCCCATTTCCAAAGCTGCAGATGGCAAAATTGCAAATGTGGAGAGCCACTCTGCTTAAATTGGTAAAACTGAATTGATTTCACTCTCTCTAATAATTCTGGAATTTTGGTTGGAATATAAAATTGACTTCCAGACTTGACTTGAGTCTTGACTTGAAACTTGGAGTAAAAGACTTAAATACATCACTGCTATAATGTCTGAGGTTTCCTTGCACTGAACTCCTTGCAGATAGTACATAACTTTATATTATACTGTGAAGACATTACACTCCTCAAGCACGGTCCCAGTATATTTTAATGCAAAAATACACAAAGGCTTCCCAGTTCAGCTACATAGCTGCAATTTCATTTTTGTTATTGTTGATGCTGTTGCTATTGTTAATTTTTTTTTTTTTTTGAAGTGGAGACTTTTCCACACTAAAAGGGTATGAATAGTTTTAATGAGGAAAAATGCATAGGTAGGGGAGAAAAACCTGCTTCCCACAACGGACTTCTCAAGTGCTCTGGTGCTTTCAGATATTTTCTGTCTGCCAACTCGTTTTCAGTACCATAGCTTGGCTGGAGAAAACCCCCTTAAAGCAATGGAGCTCAGGGGTATAAGCAAACTAACACAGGGAGTTGCCCTGTAGTTAGTCAGATCAGTGCCTATTCAGCCCCTTACTGTCAACTCCAGCTAGAAGCAGCTCTCCAGAGTTTCAGGCATGGTTCTTTCCTAGCTCTATATGGCAAACTCTTTTTATTCACACACTAACCAGGCCCAACCATGCATTACTTCTAAAGTCAGATGAAATTAGGTGTGTTCAGGGTGGTAAGTCAGGTGTCACTTCTCTCTTCTGTACACTGCTCTAGCATTTCATGGACAAATAAGAGACACACCATCATACAAAAGACCACCTTGAGTGTGATTGTTCTTACCAGTTACATTGTTGGCACTTCTGGTATGCAGTCCTGAGCTGATACGATCAAAACAGACTATATTGCTAATATTATTCTTTGATATTTTATTATCTGTCATCTTTTTTCACATATGAAAAGACAGACAATATACTTCAAATCAAAAGTGGGAAATGTTTGGCTTTCCAGATGTTGTGTTGCAACTCTCATCAACCTCAACCAGCACAGATGTGATCTGTAATCCAATATCTGAAGTGCTACACATTCCTCATCTCTGATTTACACTGTGCCTTAACAGTCATGCACATGGGTTCACAGGTATGTACTATGCTACTGTCCTGCTACTCAGATTAATTACTAAATACATAAAGAAAGGAGACTGATACCTACCGAATGTGGAAGCTAGCTTCAGACTTAACTATCAAGGCACAAGATTAAATAGATACGTGTAACTCCATCTGATTCCACAGTGTCTACTCTAAGAAAGATGAACCTTGAATCCAAGCCTAACAAAATGTGAATATGACATCCCCAAACTACAAGAAAAGGCAATAATTTGGTAAAATCAGGTATAAAATGATCCAGTGTCCTGACAAATGTGAATCACGCAAAGGTATGCAATATGTTTTAGAACAGTAGAGAAAACCAAAAACATTGTCAACTATTTTTTTCACTAATTATAAGATCCTGATAGATTCTAAAAAGTGATGGTATTTGATGAGATTCTAAAAAGTGATGATATTTGGCCCTGTTACAGATTCTGCTTCCACTCTCTCTTCATCGTGGATTACAAATAAAAACACTAAATCTAAACTCTCAAAGGAAGAAAGGCAACATCAATGACACACAGAAATATTTGCAGCCAATCTGATCCACAAGGAACAGTAGGGAAGATCAATAAAGTGAACCCTGAAGATGCAACCTTTCAGGTCTCAAAGCCTGGCAGTTCTTTGTTGGTCCAATAAAAGGTATTGCTTTAATCTTCTGTACTTTGTCCACTAAGGAAAAATTAAAAGTTCAAGGCTCATCTCCAAGCGATGAGTGCTACTTTTCTCATATGTTTCATTTTGTCCCCAATAAAGTCACTATCTCGTTTCTTTGCTTGACAGAGAATAATTTCGTGAGGAACTCTAGATGTATTGTACTTGAGATTGGTTGGCTTTGATACTGTGTATTGAAATATTAACATTTTTTTTAAAAAAAGAAACTGAATAGATTTATTAATAATATTAAAGATCAATATTCAGGATATCCAATTTATTCTGTTGGCTCACAATTCAACAAGCGCCTGAGGTTGTTTTTGTGTGCAGATTGCTTTAGCTGGTTAAGGACAAGAATGTGTTGTTGCTGTTGTTGCTGTTGGGCCTTTATTTCTGACTTACAGCAACCCTTAGGTGAACCTATCAAAGGTTTTCTTGGAAGAATTTGTTCAGAAGGGGTTATACTTTTGCCTTCTACTGAGGCTGAGAGAATGTGATTTGCCCAAGGTCACCCAGTGGATTTCCATGGCTGAGTGGGATTCAAATCCTGATGTCCAGAGTCCTAGTCCAAACCTCAAACAACTTCATCGCAGTGGCTCTTACGGTATTTAAACATATGTCCGATGAAAAGTTTAATCAATATGGAACAAAGCTGGTAAAATCCTGGCAGGTAAGCATAGATGAAATCCAGTGAAGAAATTCCAAAGATAAATAACAGGACTATGACTTTATTTATCAATTACATTTCCCATCTACTCCACCTGTCCTCTAAAACCTTCAGTTTCCAATTACACTTCAATTATATGCATAAATGAATGAAAACACACACAAACCCTAACTATAATAATTTTTGGAATCAGTAAGGCTGTCCATCATGTTGAAATATTATTCCACTATAATAGAACTATGTATCTTATTCTAGATTGTATTTTAAAAATATTTAGAAGGCAACCTGAAACACAGGAATTTTTTTTTCTTCTGACACCTAAATACTAACAAGTTTTTGTGGAGTGTAGCGGACTCCATTAGATACATGGTGTATAGCCTCAGTTGGCAGATAGTTATGCTACATCCTGGGATGGGGTTGGGGAGAGATTAAATGTGAAAGACACCAACAACCATTTAACAACAACCGTTTAAGAGTATTTCAGAGGCAACAAGAACATCCTAACATAGATAAGATAGACAGATATACAGTGATGAATAGTCTTTGTTCAACCCAAGTACAAGAAATAGGGTTCAATCTATCAGCAGGGCTAGAGGAAAGAGAAGTGCCAAAATTATAGGCAGAGAAAATGGCCTGAACAGTGGTCTTCTAACAATAGTTGCGTGGTAATACAGATAAACACAAGCTGGGTTTGACATATATAGCCAAACAACAGGCCTTCATCCCTGATCAAGCCAGAGCAGACAAGCTGAACTTTCTGATAAATTCACTTGTTTACTTCCTTCCTCTTGGCAACTTACTCTCCACCCTGCTCAGCATGTGCCAGGTGAAGTTACACTCCATGTATCTGATGAACTCCATGTATCTGGAGTCCACAAAAACTTATGCCAAAGAAGACTTGCTAGTCTTTAAGGGGCCACAAGATTCTTCTTGTTTATTCTACAACAGAAGAACATGGCTTCTCCCTTCAAAGTTTTAAGCATGGAGGCACAAATATTGTTGCAACTTCTGGATGAAAGATGAGAATAGAGTTTATCACTGCTGGGACGAAAAGAAACCAGTTGAAGTCTGGTGCAGTGAACAGAGCAGCACATGAATTCCAAAGAGATGTGCCCCAGAACCAAAGACCATTCTGCTTGCAATGAAGCCTATTGGCTTCCAGCTATCTGCAACTTTAAACAGTTGTCATGCATATTTGTATCTGAACTCAGACCTAGCCCTATTGTTTATTCAACTCTGAATCATGATGCTTTGCCTCTAATCTACTTGTCATTTTCTAGAACATTTGCTCATCAATGTGTTGACCGCTTCTGTCACTCTGCATTTTCTAGTAATTAGCACACTTGCCTTCTACTTCTGAAGTCAGTGCTGAAGTGTGAAATCAATTTTGATAGCCCTGCACATATCGCTGATGGTCATTTATTCATATCATGAAACAGGTAAGATATTCAGCATGATTAACACTGTTTGCAGAAGAGAGATACGCAGCAAGGATTTCTGAGAGGAAAACTGACACAGCTGAAGGCTAGAACTGGAAAGATACGAAGCCGTTCTTCTGCTTCATTTTTCTCTGTGGAGCACACATTGTAAGTTTGTCAACTGATTTCTGGTGGATATCCTACTGTAATGCTTCCCAGCAGGAGCTATTGTGTAGGTTTCTTTGAAGCAACTTGCACAATAAAGGAAAGATATTGTAAGTAAACGTTGGTGTCAAATATTACAAAACACGATGTTTCTGAAGTCTAGATTCTTTTAATCTTTTCTACTAGAAAGATGTTTCACTGAAGAGGACTTTCAAGTGATACCACACTACGAGAACTGTGTGTGTGTGTGTGTGTGTGCGCGCGCGCGCATGCGTGCACGCACCCACACTGTTAGAACAATGCTGTGAACAGAATGATCCCCCTCTGGCAACATACTGTAAATAACCTACAACCAGTTCTGGATAAATTGTTGTTTTCTCAAACATGCCTTAGGAGATAAGTGAATCCTTGCTGATGGATAGTCTTCCTGAAGCTTAAAACAGAGTGGCAAACATAAGCCAGTCTCTTCAACAAGCATGGATACCAATTTTGGCTTGGCATTTGAAACTGGACCTGACAAGATCAAGGACTGACTATTTCAACACTAAGTGATAAATCCAAGGGAGACACTACAGGTTTAAAGTTCCTTTAAATGAAAAGAAAGGCAATAGAGAATGAGAGTACCTTTCGTATTATTGCGTCCTTTACAGATACATACACCAAGCATAAGGGAAGCATTCCTCTTACTAGTGCTGTTTGCCTCAGGATGGTATGAAGTACCTTTCCCTTTATCCCTACAAACCTTTGGGAGGATGGTTAGGCTGAAAGGTAGTGATTGGTCCAAAGTTACCTACGAAGGATTTTTTGGTGGAGCAAGCATTTGAATCCATTCATCACCAAACTTTTCTACCTCTCCAACCACTGCAGAACCCCTCTCTTTTTCTTTTTAATGCAGTGGCATCATCATTTTTCATTTTATTTGGGTTAAGATTCACAACTTGATTCCTTGCTATACTTTCCAAGCACTCTTTTTTTTTTTAAAGAAAGCATATAAAAAACCTCTCTGAAAATAAAAGAACATCCTGCATTATTGCAGGAAACACACATATACCAAAGAGGAAGATTTGAATTGATAGGTCGGAAATATATGAATCAAAACAACTGCGACTCATCTGACAGTAAGCTAAAACAAACCTTGGAATATAAGACATGTGCAGGCAGTGATTTTATGTGGACTATAAATCCTGCACACAACTTTAATTTTAAACCAAACTTTGTTAGATTTCACAAATCAGTCATAGAAATATTCAGGCTGTAATAATGAATGAAACAGATATTACAGCTTCTACAGTAGTGTCAAATGCATGCTTTGAAGCACATGCTTTGAGAATCCACAGTCAGGAATTCTAGGAGTGAGGGAGAGTCAGCTTTACAAAAAAGATAATCAATGTATGGACAAAAATATTCTGTTAACACAACAAAGTTACAGCCATCGGCAAACATTTAGGCAGGGAAAAAACTCACTACAGAGATAAATGCTGGACACAGAATGAGGCAGATGGACTTGGATTACTTGCATGGGGCCAATCCATTCCTGAATTGTACAGTACTATATTCCTTTCCAATCAATATATTTCCCAAAAGTAGAAAACCTACTGAGTTCAAGATAGGAGAAATGTGAACAGTAGAATAAGGCTCAGTTCTAAAAGCTCTGATAGCACCATTCAGAAATTTCTGCTGATGATTTAAGCTAACTTTCAGGAATGATCAGCAGCTAAACACAAGAAAGCTTAGGCAACATGATGGTGTCAAGTACAGAAAAAATAACCTGCAATCTTCCAATAAACATTGTGAAACAAAGTTCCAGACACAAGTCTAGAGAACTATAGTGAATACTTTGCTTCAGGCTGGATACTCATAGCCTTAAAACATGAATTCTATGGAAGACAGACTAAGATTAACAAAGTAACAGTGTAAATATCAACAAGGACAGCTGGTGTCTTCTATGTTAGTCAAGTGGTAAATCCACTCTGAGTTTTAGTGCAAATTTTAAAGGAGCTATCCAAGGTGCTGAACTCCAACCCCAAAATATATTTGGCACCCTTAAAGTCTGGACCAAATCTAGAGTTGGTTCACTGTCCACTAACATAGGTGCCAACAACCCTTATTGAATACCAAGGAAAGCTGCCTTTGTTGACAACTGCAGTATTACAGCATGAAATGCAGACTGGAATCCTGTTGGTGAATTATGATGGGATATATCCAACTTACGCCAATACAACTCACCTTTTTGGTTATCTTTTTTGTACCAGCTGTGCAATGACCAAAGTGCCTCCATACACCTCAACTTTCCTCAGCTGCACCCCCTCCCCAATACCCCAGCCATTTCCTGGTTGTTGGAGAGTGGGAGAGCTGCGGGCTCTTTTCTTAAATAGCTGGATGCAGAGCAGTGACATCAACTGCAGGAACCTCCTGAGGACCCCTGTGTATTTAGCTATAGGAAAAAAGCTAGATGCTTCTCTCCTGCTTCATTGCTCTCTAAGCAATAGCTAGGTTTGAGGGTTGTAGCTGAGAAATGGTGGGGTTTGAGGGCAGGTGGGAGCCTATCATACCTATGTCTCATAGATCTCTTAATGCAGGATCACATCCTCTGCATTATTGGTTTAAGTTTCTTTTTACACAGTGCATAAAGAGCTTTGTTGAGGAATGCCTTGACTTTAGAATCTCTGCTTTACTGCACAAAGCTGGTATTGCAAGGGTTTGGGATCAGCCGTGTCACTTACACTTGTTGAGTTCTGAACAAATTGCATTGCAGCAGCTATTCCCTGGATCAACAGCAAAGAATAGGACCCCCTCCCATCTCCAAGATAATATCTTGGTTACTGAGCCACTATAGCTCTAGCCAGGTGGTGGTACTGTACATCTCCTTATCTGGACACGTAAGTGGCTTTGTGTCATGCAACTCTACCTCCATTCATTATGGAGGGAAAACTAAGTGTCACGTTATGTACACTTTTAGGCCCAGTAAATCTCACTTTTGCAGATATTGAAATATATGCATTAACTTGGGGGTCTATATAATGAACATTATGTCAAAGGTAAGAGCTACATGATGTGCCACTCCTCACTTGAGCGTTTACCTAAGCAGGTATGATAACATTTGAATACAGATTGTTCTAATCATCTTGTCCAATGGGATAAAACAGAGCCATGCAAGAAAACAAATCTGTTTCACACATTGGATACCACCATGAAATCATAAGTAGTTATTGGCCAGAGTTTTGCTAATGGCTTTTGTTGATGTAATCCCTGGTAACACCAGCATAAGTGCACTTAAAGACATTGCACAAGGAGCTATCCATTTTCTGCTTGTCTGTCTGTGTGAGGGCAGCTGGAGGCTCCTGGGTTCAGCTCTGCTTCACTGTCATTGATTGATTGCATGAGTCTACCCTGGTACTATTTGACTGTCCTTATGCACCTAGGAAATAAGAGACAGTCTTCACTCTATTCAGAGTTGGTGGTCAGAAAGCATCTGTGTGCATTCCTCCAGCCAGTCAATGGCTGGGGGTGGAGCTGTGCCTGGGTGCTTCCAGCTGTGCTTCACCACCTAAAGAAGAAGAACCAGCCACTGACCTAAGCTATCCTATTGGATCTTGGCCAATACCAATAATTCATGTTTATACTCTGGAAGTCCTACACCATTTTGCACATGGAAACCTCTATGTACCAATGCCTGTGGAACTTAGTATGTTAGATTCTCCTTTGTTTTCAGAGTGCTTTCTCTTCATCAAATGAGGTTTCCAAACAGGTTTTCTTTGCAGGAACAGGAGCTGAGATAATTAATCTGCAATTAGTTACCTACCTGGAGTTTGTTATCATCTTCTTCCCTCCCATCTTGCTCTCTCTGGTTCCTTTCCTACATCCATGTTTGTTATTCTACCATCTGTTAACTTAGTTAGAGCTCCTAGGGAACCCACAGTATCATTACTCACATCCTGAATTCCAGCAAAACTGCATTTGTGTGTTTGTTTCTTTGTTTTCTATCCTGCTTTTTTGTACTATAGGACTCAAGGGGTGTGTATGCAAAGTAGAGTTTATGTATCCGTGCCTGAGAGATAGCATAGAGTAGTGTTTTGAGTGTTCGACCAAGATCCTGGGACACCAGAAATCTTCATTCAACCCTGGAAACCCTCTGAGTGGCTTTGGGTGAGTCACACTCTCTCAGCCTCAAAGGAAGACAATGGTAAGCCACCTCTGAACAAATCTTGCCAAGAAAACCCTGTGGTATGTTCATCTTTGGGTTGCCATAAGTCAGATGTGACTTTAAGGCACAAAACACAAAGGCAAAAGGAAAATGCAAGGGCCTCAATCCCTCATCCCTCCATTATAGAGGGGCACCTGCTAAATGTGGGACTGAAACTAGCAACATACTTTAATTCTTCTCCTTCTTTTGCTATCTATGGCATTGAAAGCCACCAAGGCATTCTTAATCCACCTTCTTCAGTTCAACTCACTCTTCTGATTTGTGCCTATCATTTAGTTTTTGGAAGCCCAGAGAAATTATTTAGATTTCTATCTGTGTATTTTCCAGCTGATCCACATGAATCAGTGGACTACAATATTTTATCTTTATTGATACACATTGTGATTACACTTCAGAGAAGGTAATGCTCCAGAAACATTAGGTATGTTCATATGAGATCCATGAGCCATTGCAGATGATAAAAAATGTACTATTTTATGGAATTCAAGCCAGACCATTAACTTTGTATAGCATAAAACCACTAGGTTAGAAGTTTTAATTGAATGGGTTTGCACTTTCCTTCTTTTTTATTTCCGCCCATACTAGATTTTTATCTTATTTCTGAGATACATATCTGTAATTAAAATGCAGTATTGTCCCTATACTCAAATTAAACATTCACAAGGACTTTCAAGGAAGATGTTCACTTATGCACAGCAAAACAAAATCTGCTAAAGAAATGCAATGGGGCCAAATGATATGAGGCAACAGAGATCTTTTATTAGACTTGCCAACACAAATCCAGCTTTTAGTCACAGCTAGAGTAGGCCCATTCAATCAATGGAATTTACTGACTTAATGCAGTGCATCTACTCTAGCTGGGACTAATCAAAGGAATCACGCCCCTGATGTATTTCTCTGTTGACAAATATTGACCAATATCCTACATTGCTGATTCAGTTATGAATGCATAACTAAGCATCTCCTGGCCTGACACGCACACCCAAGCCTACCTGAACAGCCAGCAACCACACTGTATGATGGATGTCTGTTCTGCTTGTGATCGGAGTGCAGCAGAGTGATGTCTCTCATCCTCTCCTGCCAGTGGGCCATAGTGCAATGAATAATTGCAACAGGAGTTCCGCTTCTGATTGTTGTAACCTCACCCACTGGTGGGAGGGGGCTGGAAACATCATCTCATGGCACCCTGATCACTAGCAGCACAGACCTTCACCACTTGGAGTGGCTGATGGCTTTTATGGTAGGTTGGGAGCGATTTGTGATCATAGGAACAGTGCCATGATTATGAACATATAGAGCAGTTACAGATCCTTACCTGTAGGTTACAAATCTGTAACTGCATTGTAGGATGCTAGCCAGAATCTTTCAATATTGACAAATATCAGTTGTTGGGAGCTGTGGATTCAGACTGTGACACTGGAGGATGGTTTTAATGAATCGCACTGCTCCTTTCTCTCTTCCCCATAGCTTCTATTGTCCCATTAGGGAATAGTGACAGATAATTAACCCTAACAGTACAGCAGTTCTGCAGGTGATTTTCAGTTTCATTGGTGATTTTCCTTGGGATAAATCAGGTGAAAGAGTAAAACTCCCTTCTACAGTATCATGGTCCATAGCCAGACAAGCTGCCCTCCACTCCCAGGGATGGCAAAACAGAAATCTCAGATCTTCATTGCAAGTTCTAGTTTTCTGTAGGGTTGCATAGCATAAACCTCCTCATGCAGAGTTACACATAATGGCTGACATCCTATATCACTTCAGTGTGTTGCAAATATCTGCCAGAGGATTTAGGTTATGCTTCCACTGTACAACCCTTGTACTAAAGAGAAACATATCAGTACACCTCACAGCACAACACAAATGTGCAATGCACATTTTCATGCCACAAATGTGCATTGCACATTGGTGTTGTGCAATGAGTACACACAATAAAAGTTGCTGTGTATCTGCATGTGTAATTTGGCTTTCACCAACCGCCGCTGATTGTGACACTCTGTCTCCAATATTTACTTTGCACACATAGCACAACTTATACCCACATATGTCACTAACAAGATGCCAGTCTAATTGTGCTACACCAGGTTTGTGCTGAATGCAAAGGTTGCACATCTGAACCAAGATACCAAATGAGCAACTTAATAGACAACTCAGTGTGCACCCACGTGTAATACATATCTGTATGCACAATGATGCCATTTGCACAATTCTATTTCCACAATCTTGAACTGAATGTGGATGTTTTGCCTAAGACAAAAATGTCCAGCGGCTTCTGTAGGGGACACCAACAGAATTCTGGCCCTTAGGTTTCTGAGAGAATTGAGCAAGAGCCAAAATATAGTCTTGTTTGCAAGTTGTTGCCCCGCTTCAAGGAGTCTGAGCTTTCCATTTCCTGCCACTTGAAGGAAATCACAAATGCTGGATTCTTCCTGTTTTCCTTTAAAATAACATCCAAATAAATTCAAATAAATGAAAACATGGCATACTTGAAAAAATGCACTCAAATGTATTTAGTGGAAAAATGCATTAAATTGTGTATGTTCCAAAAGCAGGTATCAAAATATGCACCTATGTCCATGCAACATGACATTGTGAAACACAAAAAGGTGGGAAAACTAGTGAGATTCTGAGAAATACAACAAAAATGAATCTGAAAGATTTTCATATCTCTAGGTTTAAGTAGCATGTGTTAATGAAAAAGAGAAGACAGACAAGTTGTTACCAATAGAATTCAAATATCTTGATTCAATGAAGTGCCTTAGGTGAATTAGTAAGTGTTCTTGAAGTTGCATAGAAAGCAAGGGTTACTGTTGTTCCCACATTCACAGCACAGAAATCCATGCTTCTCCTCTTGCTGAGCTACAGGAGATGCAGATATACTTGAAAAGTCTCATCTAACTGTGGATGTTCCCATTCATGGCCTTCAGAACATCATTCCATCATTGCTTAGTTATAGAAGGTTTATTCATCCTTAACAGTAAGTTGGAGCAAGAAGTTATGTGAAATGAAAATCGTTGATTCTTAGGAAGCTGTATAAAATGTCAATCTGGCATCTCCTCTCTATATATTCCAATGTGCTGCTATAACTGTTTGTGATGCTAATTTTTAACTTCCTCACAACATGGACATAAAAGGACATTATCAACTGCATTGGTCATGGACAATACAGAAGAGCAAGAAAGACATTAAAACATGAAAGAGCAGAACATGGATCAAGGGGAATTATGTAAGTGTTGATTTACCAATCAGTAACTGAATCAATGGGTTTTGTTTAGTTTGAATTATCAACTGGATCCCGCACATAAGCTATCAGGAGCTCTATAAGATCCCAGGACTCCACCAAACTGGGAGGAATTGCTAATACCCCAGAGGACAGGATGAAATTTAAAAATAACTTTGACAGATTGGAGAGCTGGGCCAAAGCTAACAAAATTAATTTCAACAGAGAGAAATGTAAGGTCCTACACCTACGCAGAAAAAATGGAATGCACAAATATAGGATGCGGGACACGTGGCTGGATAACAGTACATGTGAAAGGGATCTAGGAGTCTTGGTAGATCACAAGCTCAACATGAGTCAGCAGTGTGATGCAGCAACCAAGAAAGACAATGCAATTCTTGGTTGCATCCATAGGATTATGGTTTCTAGATCGAGGGAGGTAATGGTACCACTCTATTCTGCATTGGTTAGGACTCATTTAGAATACTGTGTCTAGTTCTGGGCACCTCAATTCAAGAAGGATATCGACAAGCTGGAATGTGTCCAGAGGAGGGCGAAAAAAATAGGTGCCCTATGAGGAATGGCTTAGGGAGCTGGGTATGTTTAGTCTGCAGAAGAGAAGGTTAAGAGAGGACATGATAGCCATGTTTAAATATTTGAAGGGATGTCATATTGTGGAGGGAGCGGGCTTGTTTTCCACTGCTCCAGAGATTATGACAAGGAGCAATGGATTCAAGCTGCAGGAAAGGAGATTCCACCTGAACCTCAGGAAGAACTTCCTGACGGTCAGAGCTGTACAGCAGTGGAATATGCTGCCTCGGAATGTGGCGGAGTCTTCCTTCTTTGGAAGTTTTTAAGTAGAGGCTGGATGGCCATCTGTTGGGAATGCTTTGATGTGTGTTCCTGCATAGCAGGGGGTTGGACTGGATGGCCCCTGTGGTCTCTTATGACTAAATTTTCCTTGATTACAGTGGGAAGTGAATGCTAAAAATAAGTTAAAGCTTTAGGAATCGTAACTGGAACAGCCAAAGATCTCTTCTCTGGATAACATGTAGAACTAGATGTGAAATAGCCATAGAGAGCAAGGATTTATTCTCTATACTCCATTATCTTCAAAAGAAATTGTAACCTAATTGAGCTTCAGATTGGAGATTGAAGGAGTCACTAACTTTTCTGTGGCATCATTTAGTTAACAGAATAACAAATATTACCAGCCGCATGTTTTCAATACCATTTGGAACGTACTGTTTATCATGACAGCTGACCAGGCTGAAGAAGAGTGGAACACGATGGGAACCTTACCATTAACCATGCAAATTTTTTTCACATCTGTAGCAATTTGCCATTTGCCCAAATGCTGCTAAAACAAACTGGATTACTGTCATTATCGAAACGCTGCTTCCATCCCTACAGTTCTATGGTTCTTTTTGTTACAACATCTTTTGCAGTGATGAGCGAGACACAGTTGTAATTGCTTTCAGATGAAAATTACATACTTTTAATTATAAAATATTTGGAAAAGAGTACTTCTGAAATAAGGGGATTTTTTAAAAGGAAATCTTGCTGGAATCAGCATGCACTGCAGCAAGGACGTCAATTCAGGGCATGATCCATTGAGTTTCTGTATGGGCAGAGTGATATATAATGCAATGAGACAAAGGTGGAAGACAAAAGGGACAAGCAGTCTCATCCATCTTGTCTTAGAGACACCATTCTAAAGTTAGTGGAGAAACTCTAGCAATATAAATTCAGCCACCACCTTCCCACACATTCTGCATGTGCATACATTGGGTATGCTCCCTTTTATATCTACAGTCTGCCTCAAAGGCTCACGTTATCTTGTTCCCAAGTGCTACTCACAGTTAAAAATTTTCATAATTTTGCCAATATCAGAGGTCTGGTTCTACCCAGCTAGGAGAAACACAAACAGTGCTTGCCATGACAGTGAGCCCAAATGTCTATCTGTATGAAACTGCATTGAGAAATAGGCTTAAAAATGGTGCAAAGCAAGAGAAAAACCAAGAGACAAATGACAAATTGTATCTAATTTAGCTTGGTCACTTTACAGACACACACACACACTCCATACACACCATATTTATTTCTGGTAGCCACAAAAGAATGTCTCCTATAGCAAGTCAAACTTTTAACTTGCCATTTACCATTTAGATCAGACCAGTAACACCTAGATAAAGACGTGGCCACCCAGAGACATTTGTTTGACCGAATTCCAAATTCAGTTTTTATAACAATAAAACAGTTTTTAAAACCCAGTGTTCACATAGATCACTATTATTTAGACACATTTTGCTTATGAGTAACTGCTCAGACACCACCAGTAATGCCTGATAAACATTTTTAATGAACAAACGCTACAACTATATATACTAGTTTGCAACTTCTTACCTTTCTTTTCCAATACCCATCTTTGTATTACGGTTTCTTAAAAGAATCCATACTTTCCAGAACAGGGGTAGGCTAATAGTATCCCTTCCTATGGTGTTGGACCTCAACACTCATCAACTTTCGCTGTTGGCTATGCTGCTTATGGCTGATGGGAACTACAGTCCAATGATATCTGGGGTGCTACAAAGTGCCCACCACTCTTTTAGAGTTTGTTTCTGTGCAGAACTCTAAACTGAACAATATTCTTTCCATGCTAATTCACAATGAGACATTTCAATTACATAGCCTAGTAGACAGGTGGGAATCATATAGCCCCATATTTGTGAAAAGTCCAATTATTTTGTCCACCACCACTTGCATACATGGCAACACCCAAGCATATAATCATCATGATGCATTTACTTTTTGCTGTACAACATTTGCGTGTAAAAGGAGAACATAAGTTGGAGCTAGAAAAGTTAAAATAGGAGGTGATGATTTATCAGGGAAATTTTGTAAAAAGAACAGACTCTTGTGGGAGGACAAGCAAAGCTAGAGTAGATGGAAAGCAATTTGGCATATTTTATTCATAGAATTGTTTTTATATGAATCTCAAAGTTTAAGAGAGCCTAAGAAAAAAAGGGAATAGGAGGGGGACAAAACACCATTACCATGGCATTACGGACATTCAGGGGATAAGTCTCTTATCTTCCAAATGTTTTTAAAACCATGCTGAGCCTTTTGAAACATTCTGGTCATAGACATCAAATAAACCACGTTAGCAGCCTAGGGTGATTGTGACAAATGCTAAAAGGGCAGTCACAGGCAATAAGTGGACTAGCTCCCACTGTTCTGTTTAAAAATACCTCAGAATGTGCATGCATTTTATATTTTACAGCCCACATACTAAGGCTGTGAGAGAAATCCACTGTTAGTATGAGATCTCATGGACTTGTCTTGGTGTGCACTCTCCAGACAGTTCACAAGGCAGAAACATTGTCTTTGTAGACTTCATAGAATCATAGAGTTGGAAGAGACCAGAGGGGCCATCCAGTCCAACCCTCTGCTGTGTAGAACACACATCAAAACATTCCAAACAGATGGCCACCCAGCCTCTGCTTAAAAACCTCCAGAGAAGGAAACTCCTCCATTTAAACTCTGAGACAGTATGTTCCACTGCCAGACAGCTCTGACTGTCAAGAAGTTCTTCCTGAGGTTCAGGTGGAATCTCCTTAGGTTAATAGACAGCTTCAAATACTCTTAGGGTGAAAATGTGTACCTCTTAGAAGAACACATACAAAGATATCCATATTTCAAATGTGAGCAACACATTGCTTAAACACAATTGCAGAATACATTCCACCAATTCATATATTCTGAAAAAGAAGCCATTTTAAACACATGCAGACACAGGCACACATTTGAAAAAGACAGGGACTAATCTCGTTTGATTTAAAAAGCCCACTGAACCAGCACAGACTGGACATAGAGGTGGAAGGAGGACATTTGTAGATGAGGATTTTATAGATGTCACAACTCTTGCCACATGTTGCATTGGATTGGATGGCTTTCTCCCATCATTTAGCACTCTGATCAGCCTCTTCCTAAAGCTTGGGAAAGTGATGATTTCTGAGGGATTCTGGGAGCTGTAGTCTGCAAATAGCTTGTCCAAGATTTGTTTTCTCTATAATGGAGCCAATGGCATGGACGAGCATTTCTGCTGCCAAAATTTAAAGTGATAGGATAGAACTGATAATCTTAGCTACAATAATGCACCTATATGCAGAGTGCAGCCCACAAATATGCCTGAACTCACAGTTGTAAGATGCTTGAGAGAGAGGCCACAATCCAACACAGAATGAAGCACATCATCCCAGTGCTTTCAGAGGGTTTAAGAATGCCTAATATCATGCAAGGATGTGGTCAAATGATTCTGTGGTGTTACTAGATCTCTTGGACTTTGAGGCTCAGGTCTGATACTCATTTACTGGGCAGTGAATTTGTACCAACTAGTCTTGACCTGCTATCTTTGAAGCTGAATTGGAATTTACTTTGCACTCATTCCTTTGAAACTGGGGGAAGGGGTAGTTCCAGACAGAAGGCATTGCTAGTACTTAGCACTATTAGTCAAAGGATATATGCAGCTATTCCTTCTTTCTCTGCTTAACAGCTTTTCTGTTGTAAGAAAAAAGACAGGAAAAGTGATGAGAAAACATGGTAGGGTTATAAGTGGAAGATGCTGATGTTTAGGTTCTCATAAAAAGGGAGGGCAATTGCATGATAAAAAGCCTTGTCTAGAAATATTCTAGCAGTTAGAATCGTAGAAGTATAGAGTTGGAAGAGACCAGAGGGGCCATCCAGTCCAACCCCCTGCTATGCAGGAACACACATCAAAGCACTCCCAACAGACCCTTCACCATTTTGGTCACCCTTTTCTGGACACATTCCAGCTTGTTGATATCCTTCTTGAATTGAGGTGCCCAGAACTGGACACAGTACTATAAATGAGGCCTAACCAATGCAGAATAAAGTGGTACCATTACCTCTCTCGATCTAGACACCATACTCCTATTGATGCAACCAAGAATCACGTTGGCTTTCTTGGCTGCCACATCACACTGCTGACTCATGTTGAGCTTGTGATCTACCAAGACTCCTAGATCCCTTTCACATGTACTGTTATCCAGCCATGTGTCCCCTATTCTATATTTGTGCATTCCATTTTTTCTGTCTAAGTATAGGACCTTACATTTTGCTCTGTTGAAATCCATTTTTACTCATGGGATTCTTTTAAACTGTGCATTTTTAAAACAAAAAACTGTTTTACATAGTACTCTTTTAAAATATATGCTGAAAGAGAAAGTACTGTAAAAGTGTTTTACTAATAGTGCAATCCTATGATACCACAGGAAGGAATGGATCTCAGAAGAGATCCAATCTCAGTAAGGGACAATGTTACCTTGTTTCTCTCATCCCTGGCCTAATGGGACCTTCTATAACTGTCACTTCTCCAACTTCTGGAAACTAAAAATGAGAGATAGAGAAATTAGCTTCAATGGACTGACAATGGCCTTGGATCTTTAGATCCAAAAGCCTTTCAGTCCTTGACCCAATTTGTGACTGTGGAAAAACACTTAAACTGGCCCTGGAGGTTCTCTAAATGATTCCTTCCTGTTGTGGGCAATAGGTGTGCAATAATGGATAACAACAAAAATAAACTAGATTAAGAACAATGAATTGCATTCCTCCCTCACTTTTGTCCTCTTGCTATGATCCCAGCAGACCTTTGGATGCTACAGAGGTTCTGAGGCTGGAAGTCTCAAGAACTAACAAAAAAAATTACTGTATCCAAATACAATTTCTGCAGCAGAAAAACTGGAAAAATCACTCTACTGCTACCCTACTCATCAATTCACACATGCAACACAGACATACATTTCCTGGGTCTTTATATATCCGCTTCTATCTCTATGCCTCATTCTTGGGCCTTGTCTAGTGTTTGGCAATATGATCGTGACTATGAAAAGTTGAGGTCTATAACATTGCAATGACCTTGTCTCAATGAGATCACTATGCTCCATTTTCTGAATTTCAGGATTTGGAATGCTGGCAACCCTAGTATTTATCATTGTTATTCTAAACTATGTGACTGTCTAGATGTTCTTGGACTGCATCGTCTTTCAATCCTAGCCAGCATTGTCAAGTGACAAGTGGTAATTGGCACTGATGTCCAGCAATATCTGGAGGGTCACATGTTGTCAACCTGTGGTCTAAAGTGAATAGAACTGGTGGCCTAGTAGCTCCTGCTAAAATAATAAAAGGAGCACCAAATCACTAGTGTAGGGTGGCATCTCTCTGTAAAGTGTAGGGTGGCATTTCTCTGTAAAGATAATCTTTCATTCCCTTATTGGTGCTACTTACAGTGAAGGAAACAGCTGTCAATAATCTGAGAACTATATGATTTCATTTTTCATATGAGGAAATACATTACCGCACCACAGATACACTGGGAGACCATTTAAGAAACCTGTTAAACTCTATTAGACTAAGAATAAAAGTAGTAAGTGGTACTATAGATTTAATGGATTCATCTTAAATGTGAGAATCACACCTTGACTGTGCCTGGATACTGTATTCTTTACCTGAATACATACATTTAAATATACAGCAGCCTTTTGATTTTTAATGCGGTTTTCCTCCTCAACAGTTGGAAAAATATATGAATTGCTGGCATCTTTTTAAGCCAACAAAAGATGGTAGTTCTTTAGTTTGTCATATCTTGTTAAATTAAAAGAAAATGGTTTGAAATTACGACTTCATCTGATATAACATGTCAGAAATAGTTTGAAACAGACTGGGAAAATCTCTTTCAAAGTATTTGAATTTTCTTCTCTATCCACATCATGGATATGGATTTTTTTTCAAGTACAGCAAAACTGAAAAATTCATGTAAGAATGAATAGTAAATCTGCCTTGAAAACAAAAGAACTAGGACTCCATTATGCACAGTTACTTATCAGTAAATGTCATGGATTCCAGTGGAGATTACCTGAAAGTAAATGTTCCTAGGATCATGGTATAAAAAATATTTAAAAAGTTATTTTTTAACATTATACATCTGGAAAATTGTCCACAAGTTACAAAATCTGTCCAATTATTAGACGAATAACACTTGAGATAAAATCACCATGGTAATGAGATACTTTAAAGCCACATTACAATACAATTTTAATATGACACATCTGTTCAGACTAATGTAAATGTCTAGCTGGCAATATAGAGAGGAAATTTCACATCTTAAAAAATTGCAAAAGAATGGAGTAATCGGGTGACACATTTAACAATAGAAGAAAAGATTTACGATTGGTTCCAAGAAGGTACTGCTGGGTACAAATGGATGCTTTTATTATAAACTAGCAAACTGCCTACCATTATGGGGAGAGAGCTTGTAGATTGCAAGGACACCCAGAGATGTGAGAGCGAATCAACTGAACTCCCCTGCAGGAACTCTTGTCAGTGAGCGATGGGCCACCTGGCGCTAGGATTAGGAATGGAGGGCAGGTTTTTTTGTCTTCACAATAGCATTCCCCAGTACAGTGTTTTAGTTTTTCATACACAAGTGAATGGCAGCTATTCTTTATATGGGAGCTCATCGGAGTGAAAGCAAAATCCACTCCCTGCTCCTACCGAAAGCAGACATTGAGAATTTTATTTTCATGGCTCCACTCTGGTTCCTTTTTCATGGTCACACTAGACTGTGAAAAAGATACTGTTAATTTGTATATATTACATATGAAAACTGTTTTGTATACATAGAAAAAGACGGAATCATAACAGCTTGAGAATATAACCTCTCCCATTTAGCCATTGGCCACACTAGCTGGAGTATTCTATGAATTGTGGGCCCAAAAAGTAACTTTTCAAAGCTTTGAGGCAGATCTGGGCATTTCTTTTTGTGGTTCTGAGTCTTCAAATCAACTCCAAGTTATAGCAATGCTGTCATAGGGTTTTCTTGACAAGAGTTATTCAGCTAAGATCTATTGTCTTCCTCTTAGGATGAGAGACTATGGCCATTTCCGCACTAGACTGTTATAGCGCTATGATTCCACTTTCAACATCCTATGGAATCCTGGGGTTTGCAATTTGGGAGGGGCCAAATTGCAAACCCCAGGATTCCATAGGATGTTGAAAGTGGAATCATAGCGCTATAACAGTCTAGTGTGGAAATGGCTTATGACTTGCCCACGGTCACCCAGTGGGTTTCCATGGATGTTCAGAGATTCAAACCACAGTCTTCCAGAATATAAGTCTAACACTCACACCACTGTACTACACTGACTACTAGATACAGACATACAGAATTAATTTTTACATGATTTCATCCCCTTTGAAGAATTCAGTTTGTCGTATCAGGTAGTGCTCCATGATGTAGCCAAGGAGACATGATAAAAGCCACAAGAAGAAAGTAGTAGCTCAACCCAGGAACTCCAGAGTTTAGAGAATGACAAACAATACCTGTGGGAGGAGAACCGCCCCCCAAAATCTGTGTCTGCTCAGTAATCATGGAATTTTGTCTGACAGAGGTCTTCCTTGGAAGTCTCTGATTAATGGGATCGCCATAAGTCGAAGTCAACTTGACAGCAGTCAATAACAACAGCAACAATTAGACACAGAAAGTGGGGACATATAGTAAACTGGAAAGCTGCAGGAGGAAATGGGCTGCCTGAAATCTACAGGAACAGTACTCAGCACTGTAACACTTTGTTACTCATCTCATTTGTCTGTTTCTCATAGGCATTAACCCACATTTTTCCAAATGGCAAAACGGCAGAACTAGATCAAGTTACTTTGACCTGTGTATTTCAGAGTAAGCAGAAATGTAAAGTAACTTGCCACTTTTTGTTTGTCTTGGAAACATATGAAACTTTAGGCATTTTAAAGGAATATTTCTTTTCTTTTAAAAACTAGTCTACATATCTCTTTCATGACAGGTAAACAGTTGGCAAGGAACTCCCTCTTGTGGTCAAATGTTTTTAATTAGAAAAAGAATTTTGCACTCAATTGATGGTCTGGATTATTAGAACATGGGTCACTTGAACCTATTAAGATTAACAATACTGATATAAGTGGCTTTACTGAGGCAATTCATTGCAAATTAAGACTGAATTCTGAAACATATGCTCTTAATTTTTATTAAAAAGCTGGGATTTTCACCAGTATTCAAGATAAATCAAATTTGATATCACATTTCCTCCCTGCTTTTTTTAATCTGAAAAAGCAGCATTTGTTAATGAGATCTTTGCCAATCACAGTGTTATATATGTGTGGTACATGGGATCAAGTGCTTCAATACAACAAGAACCCAAAGATTTTGTATAAGCCCAACTGGTGCCAAAATGGTTGAGTCAAAAAAAGGCAGAGATGGACCAGAGGCATTTCATAAGCAAAGAGAGGATCAAAGGTATTTGTAAAGGATGGAATTAACTTCTTAATCATGTTATTCTCAATGGCTGTCATAATTTCATGCATATTTCTTTATGAAAATCCAGGAGAATACACGTATAGCTGTTTAAAAGGAAAATTAACATCTGAGGAAGGGAATGTGTTAGTCCCAATGGGTCTATCATTGCTTTGATTGCATGAAAAGTAATGATGTTCCACATGAGCTAGAACCCACATAAGCCAGAACCCACATGGATTTTTCCAGACAAAGAAAGAGATTCTCTTCCTGCTCCCAATCTCTTTAGGACTGTTGCTTTCCGTAAGATTAAAATGACAACATGGGCGTAATGCGCTCCCTTTCTCATATACTGTTTCAAACCCTTTTTGAATGTAACAGGGCTTCAAGTCAGATGATGAATATGTATGAGCAAATCAGATTTTATATAATAATACATGGCCCCCATCCAAACTGCATCTTCCATTATAGGGTAACAGTCAATATCATGGTAAAAGCCACTGAGCACACACAAAATCCAACAACTTCTCCTCATATATTCATGGAGACATAAAAGGATACTTGGAAAGCACCTATTGACCACACCAAACACTCAGTGATATATCAACTGGTAATCCCCAAATAATCCCCATAGAAGTTGCACATTTGTGGAAAAAAAACCTGTTTTGCATCCAGCCAAACAGGTTACTTGGTTGGGCGGCAAAGCTGTATACACATTGGGATGCTTTATCACTTATGGTGGATGTACAGCTTCCACTGGGGTGTGTGATATGGCAAATGGGTGCCTTGATATGTAATGCACTTGCTCAGAAGAGAAATTCACACTATCCATCACACTGCATCCATTGAATGTGAGGAGTCTCATGTAACCACCTGCCATGACATTAACCACATTCATAATATTAAGGAGCTGCCTTTCTTCAACTGTACACTCACACCAACCACTTTGTATCAACTCCACCCTACTATTACCATCAAGTAACAGAGAAGACAATAAGACTGGTCTATACATTTAGCAGGTGGGAAAGTTCTGAGATAGCTTAATGAACAATATCATTTCAGAGCACAGCTGCGTAATTGCATTTATAATGTATTACAAAATATTTGTTCGTTTTAAAAATGCCCCTGCCAACAGAAAACTAATGCAACTGAAAATGGGCAGAGAATAGAACCTTTCTCTTTACTACACTTGTTTCCACATTCAGGTTGTTTTTAACCTGGTTAAAAGTTTTAAAAACTGGAAACCTGTACCTAAAATCTAAAATGGTGCAGTCCATTCTACCAGTTCAGCCCTCTGAACCAGCCTATCAGAATTAGAACGTTATTTTCCTAGGCTTTAGAGTTATTTGATTAAAAATGTTCTACAACATCTTTGCTGCAAGGTACAGTCTTTCCTCCACATTTGTGAGTTTTACCTTTGGAGATTTGATTATTTGATTATTCATGAGGTGTGCACATGCATTCCCTCACTCTCTCTGATGGGTGACAAGGGGACGGGAGGGACGGAGTGAGGAAGAAAGGAGTGTGTATGTGTTCTCTTGCTTGCTTGCTCAGGTGACAAGGAGATGGGGGAGTGTGAAGAGGGAAGGTGCACATGTGCATTCCATAACACACTCACTCAGGCAACAAAGGATGGAAGGAGGAAACACAAAGAGGGAAGTGCATCTGTGCATTCCCTCCCTCCCTCCCTCCAGCAAGAGAGAGATGAGAGTGGGAATGCAAGGAGGGAAGTGTGGTAATGGGGCTTCCCATTATCTAGACTTGGCTGAAGGGGGATGCTTCCCTCTTCAGGTAAACCAAGGGTTAATGAGGTGTTGGGATTAGGTTTCATTTTTACTGTGGGTCAGCCTCACAGGTCACAGGGGGAGAATGGCCCAATCAAGGGAAGAGAGGTGAGCATCTTGGAGATGCTTCGAGATGCTTCGAAGGAGAAGTTATAAAAATCCTTGAGAGGCCATGTGGCAGAGAGTCAACAAAGGAACCTCCTGGAGATGGGATCTGTGCCAGTAGTAGGCTGCAGGCCTAGGCCTCGCCTCCTGGTCTCATTCCTCTCCTAGACCATCTAAGCCTGTGAACCCAAATGTGAGTAACTAGAATAAGGTAGTTAGTCGCGTTAGGGCTTTTTATTATTTTGGAGGTTGGCTGATCTTAAGAATGTATCTGTTGTTATAACTACTTATAACTTAAGCGTACCTGGGAGGGGGGAGCCTCTCATGTGTATTATTGTCTTGTTTACTTGCATGCCTTACAATAAATGCTTTTCTGTAAAACCTCTGTTTCCTCTCCATTGCCACGCCATTCTTCGGCACACGCTTAGATAGAACTTCTCTCACTCAGAAGGAGGAGGGAAAGGAAAGGTCCTTAAGCATAGAGATTGGCAATTCACTGACAGGGTCCCACTGTCCTGTTCAGTTACAAGTATATTCAGAATTCAGTGGGTGGTGGCAGCATGCGAAATTAGTGAACGCTGGGGAATTTCCTGCTCCTTTTCAAGGGTAGAAGTGAGGCTTGGGGGGGGGGGGGCTGGAAGTAAACTCAGTATGACAAAGTTGCATGTGTGCATTCCCTTGCTCATGCAACAAGGGGCTGGGAGGGGAGAATGTGAGAAGGGAAGGCACACATGTGCATTCCTTAGGTTGCTTTCTTAGGCAGGAGGGGGATGATATTCACAGTTTTTCCACTTTTATGAGGGTCCTGCACCCTGAAACCCTTGTGAAACTTGAGGGACAACTGTATAATTAAGTGACTTCTTAAAACTATCCACATTTAATAAGTTCCTTTCTGACTTCTAGCAACCTAGACCGTACTTAAAAAGCTGGATTCTGTTTCCTTCTCTACCTTGCCCTGGATTCTATAAGCCTCCATGCTTCTGCAAGTGTATCAGGGTTTCTACCTTCTCCTTAAACTTTGCCAAAGGAGCAGGAGAGAGGCAATCAAGAGGCACAAAACAGTGGAAGGCAATATATTAGATACAATTCAAACAGTCATCCTTTTTGGGCTTTCCAAAGGTGTGTTTTAATTATAGTGTAAGGGATGAATGCTAGCCTTATCTCCTCAATCATAATTTTGGAAGAGGACAGCCTCTTCTGTCTCTGAGCAGGCTCTCCATATCATTTGAAAAACATTCACCTTCCTTATGAATTTATTAAACACACAGTTGAAATACCTGAATGGTTGCTCTTGACATAACTCACCTTCTGGGATCAAGATTCAGTCACAGAGTCAGAATATAAGCAGTCCACAGCTTCTTATGACAGCAGTCTCTCTGAGTCTGAGGAGCTGGGGGCTGAGGCAGAGGGGGCCCCTGCTCCCCAGCACAAGGTTCTAGATGCTAAGGACATGTTTCCATTGTTTCAGAGTGACAAAGAGACAAGGAGAGATTGCATTGATCCCAGCAGCTGTTAAACAGGAGATGTTGACTAATTATGCAGCTGGTGCTTTGAGCAGCTGCCTATAAATCTCCCAGCAGCCCCTGGGAACTTTGTTGCTTACAACCATCTATCTTGGTGACTGGCAATACTTATGGGCAGTTGTGTTTCCTTGAGCTTGAACTGGCTACAATTTACAACTCTGTTTCCCTCCTTGCTAGTTTGGGTATTTGGACTGCTACTTGCTGTACTACTTCTGAACTGGCTGAAGACCACCCTCTTGCTTCTCCCTTCATCCTGCTGGATAACCTGTGAGTGACCAGAATGGGTTTAACTACCACTCTTGCATTCTAGCCACCTGCTTCCTGGGACATTTGCTGACTAAAGCATACGGTAGTACTGAGGTCAGATTCTTTTGCATAAATGGGAGCATTTTTCTGAGTTTAGACCTTGGAAAAGTTACATTTATTTTAGAACTGAAGCTTTTGGAATCTTCCACCTAGCATGGCCAATGGCTCCACTTGGTTAGGGATTTCAGGGTGATGCAATTAAAAAACAACAACAACAATTAACCTCCAATTTCAGGCTCCTACCAGGAGAAAGAGGGCAAGTGATCTTTACCAACTTGTGCCTCCTTCTGTACTACATAGTGATGCCAACCCAATTATTCTAGAGATTTTTCTAACTCTTCAGAGGTGATTTCTGGGAGTTCTTGGTGGATAGGTGACTCTTGGAAAAGGGAAGTGGAGATGAATAGCTTCTCCTCCCTCATTAGACTACTGGAAGTACTCAATTAGTGTAGAAGACCCCTGGATCTAAGACAGCAGAATGTATTATATCAACACTGATTTAAGTTCTACTGATTTCAATCAGTAGAACTTAAATATGACTAATCCAGGTACCAAACTTCATCTTGAGAGAACTTCCACAGATGCCCATCCCTCCCTGAAGGACTACATAATAGAACACCAATATTTTCTTCAGCTTTAGGGAAGAAGCAGTAACCTTACATCAGCAATTCTAATCTTCACCATAGTTTCTGACTTATTTGAGCATTAACCGCCAACACACCTCAACCTTAAATAAAAGAACAAAGACTGTTATTCTTAACAGTCCTGGAAATAGCAGAATAAGAATTAATTTAGATATGCAGAAGGGAGAAACACCCAGTGTGCAACTGGGTGATAAAGCAGGTTTTGCAGTAGCAGAAATAAGCTGAGGCTGATAAGGTTATGGAAAAAGTAAGACAGAAAGCAGGGACAAAGGGATAGGTACAACAGAAGAAAAAGAAGTCCAGTTGATATTATTATTTTGGTCAGTTCCCTATCTCAACATTTATATAAATCCAGGAATCCTGTTGATGCTTTCTGCTGGTTCAAATATTGCTGGACAAATGGTTATACTTTTTAAGATATTGCAAAGGGACAGTATCCTAATTGGGGCTGTATGAGCAGTAGTATGCTGGCTTCACCATTGCACAAGTGGTTATGTTGTTTAGGACACTGTGCAAGGCAGCCTCTAAGCCACTACACGCAGCCCTGCAAATAACAACCACATTTATGCACAATGGTGCAATTCTATGTAATTACAGAGTAGCTACACTGGGGCCATTTTGCATCAACACAACTGGTTATCAGGAATCTCACTGGATGGCTGGAATCCAGCTGGTGTCTTATACATGTGTAAGTTGACAGATGGAAACATTTGCATGTTTTGACCTTCACATTCAGTTCAGGAGCATAGGAGTAGAGTTCTACATGGTGTGCTATTATGGGTGCAGTGCCATTGCACATGTGGTTGCTCATTCACTTGTGTATTCAGTTGTACATCAAGCTGCATAATCAGTTGTACATTTGGTTGTGCATTCATTTGGACATTTTGAGGTGGAATGTTGCTGTTCAGCACAAGGTCAAGTAGCACAATCAGCTATGCATGTAACCCTGATTTACACTTCCCCAGTGTAGGATCTTGGCCAAAGTATCACGTGGCCACTGATTCAACTGTTCACCAACAGTGACAGAAATGTAGCAAGCACCTTATTTTATGATATCTCTTCCTTTTATTGATTTTATGGCCTGTTATACAAATTTCCAAATTTCGTGCTATTTTGCATTCAGTCTACAGGCATGGCCAGTTACCTGCTTTTAGTTTTTTTATTTATTCATTACATTTTAATGCCATCTTTCTGTATTAAAAAACGGAACTCAAGGCAGCTAGCAAACATCACTAAAGACAAATAACAAAATCATTAGGTCCATCACAATAATCAATAAACAGCATGCATGCATGAATGCACATACTACATTGATTAAATTGTGAGGGGAAAGGAAGTTGCATTTTAGCAATGACAATGAATAAAGGTTGTCTATGTCAGGTTTAGATTGCATATGTGCTCACGTGGATCAGAACACTGTGTAGAAAAGCTGGACTTAATACTGCTGCCAACTGCACCTCTACAAATTCTGAATTAATTTTCAAAATTCTTTGAGCTCAATCAGAAGACAAGAAGGATGGATCAAAAGACAGAGCCAGCCCCTGTAATAACAATGGAGTGGAATCTGTTCTTGTTCTTTACCTTCAAATCATTTCTGACTTATAGCAACCCTAAGGTAAACCTATCTGGAATTTTCTTGGCAAGATTTCTGCAGAGGGGGTTTGCCCTTGCCTTCCTTTGAGTTTTGAGAGAGTGTGACTTGCCCATGATCACCTAGTGGGTTTCCATGGTTGAGCAGGGATTTGAACCCTGCTCTCCAAAATCATAAATCAGCACTCAAATGACTACACCATGTGGCTCCCCCAAACCACTACTCTGGGTTAGCTCACAAGGATTCTGTACATCCCTAGTTTTAGCAATTGCAGGGATGCACTAGTTATGCAGATCAAACTTTTATATCTCCATAGCCTTTATACATTTTATCATTAAGAACATTCCAGCTTTATAATTATAATTAATTAACGGTATTATGATTTTGGCCTGAGAGAAAAGAGTTCTCTTGGGTCAGGCTTTGACATCAGAGCAGTAGAAGCAACTCCTACGTGGCACCCGAGTGCAGAGTTCTGACTTGTACTTTGGGGAATGATGGCTGATTTCATCCTCTCTTTATGAATAAATGAGGACGAATAAGGCTTAGTGAGGCTAATACATTAGGAAGATTAGTGATTACAACACATCTTTGAGAACGAGGAATCAATTAAAATATTAGTGGAGCTGGGACAGTGTTTTGTGTGCAGGGTCTATAACAATGTCTGTCAAAGCCAAATTATGCAGAATCTGCTTGCAATATAAAATACAGTACTTTTATCTAATACTCATCCTCACTGGGATGCGTTACAAAGGTAACAAATCTTGGCCTTTAATGTCACATAGTACAGGTTTGTTAACCTCTCAGTTCCCCCTTTACCAATTCTGTAATAGTAATATTTATGGGGCCATTGGATCCTAAAGGATAATCTAAAATCTGATGACAAACATTCATGATAATGACAGTTCATGCCATATTGCTCCTCTTTCTCCTCCAAATGGATGAGGAAACATTTTACTACCCCATGCCCTGGATGAGTGGATGGGAAACAAAGGTAACTAATAGTTTTCCCTGCCGTTTGGGGTGTCAGCCAATCAGGCTGTTTAAATGCTACTGTGTTGTTATTTCTCTTTTGAAATTGGCTAGTTTGACTTATTCACTGGGCTGTAGTTTCTTTTTGAATTTGGCAAATTGGATTTTTATTTGATTTCAGGTGGCACAGTACAGTTTATGTTGGGTATGCAATTTCAAATATTATGGTGAACACCTCTGAAACATCACATGATGATTTGTCATTTCAGGTTGTCTTCACAGCCAATAGAAGTCTTCTATTGGTGCATGTCCTTGTGGAACAGGCAGGTGGACTGCATTAAAGAAGACTATAGCCAAGACTGTTGTGATACATTGGGCAGGACCTCTACTCTATGTACTGAATCTAGAAATCTAGCCATGTCAGGAGATAACTGGGTATATAGCTTTTGAGCTGAGCTCTTGCATCCTGTAACTCCAAGTTGTTAACAGGAAGAAAATGAACATGGAATGAAAGACTGAAAGACTGATGTAATCCTAAGTTAAATGCTGATGGGCTGTTTTGGACAAGGCTAAGCAAATAGTCAATAGCTCAAATATTCAATAGTTAGTCAATAGTTATTTCAAACGGCCAATAGTTAGCATTTTAAATATTAAATAAATAGTTATGATTTGTATGGTAAGCTACATTGGTTCCTCCATCAGGAGAAAGGTGGGATTTGGGTTAAATGAACAAATGATAATAAAAACAGGAGTTGAGACTATCTGGCTATTTCACGGGGCACAAAATTATTGCTTATTGCTACGCAAATACTTCTTGCTATTTGACAAAACGCTAGTTTTACTCCTCAGAGCTCCCTACTCAAACTACTTTTCCAGTTTCCATTCCAGAGGTCTTTGGATAGTTGTGCAGTTTTTTTCTGTTCTATGAAACTGGCTAAATTGTACCATGTCTGATGCAACAATTCACTTTTTTCTCCTTTTCTCCACAGATCCACCCACCATCATCAATAATAGCAAGTTCTTCAATTATTTGAAAAAAGAAGCTATAATTCACTGCATCTGGAGAGGCCACACTTACATGGTAACATTCGCATTCAGTTTTGGATTCAAGAGTGATTAAAAGCAAACATTTCTTGAAACATTGGGCCTTTCCGCAGTACACTGTTATAGTGTTATTATTCCACTTTCAACATCCTGTGGAATTTCTGGGGTTTGTCGTTTACTAAGGCCAAAGAGCCCTCTGGCTGGGAATTCTAAAGGCCCCTCCCTAAACTGCAAATGCCAGGATTCTATAGGATGTTGAAAGTGCAATAATAGCACTATAACAGTGTAGTGTGGAGAGGCTCATTGTGAGGCATAAATCTAGCCACATAAGGACACATTAAATAATGGAAAAAGGCCCTTCCCATCTAATCAATGTGCTTTGTTTTTCTATTTGTTATGTTGGCGTGTGTGTTTTAATGATCTATGTTTTAACTGGCTTACATTTTTAATAGGTTAATCACTTTTAAACATCTCAATTTTGTGAATTTTAAACTATGTAGGGTTTTTTTATCTTTTTTGAGTGACTTTGAATCCTAAATTGGAAAAGATGAGATAAAGATGATGATCATGTTCATGATGATCATGATCAAGGTGGGTTTTGATCATGGGTTGAAGCCACAATATCCCATTTATGTATAGAAGGCGTTCTTCCATTCACAAAAGGGACTGAGCTCCAGTAAAGACACGGATTCCACATTACATTGTTATAGTGCTATTATTCCACTTTCAGCACCCTATGGAATCCTGGGGTTTGCAGTTTAGGGAGAGGCATTTAGAATTCTCAGCCAGAGAGCTCTTGGGCCTCAGTAAACTACAAACCCCAGAATTCCACAGGATGTTGAAAATGGAATAATAGCACTATAACAGTGTAGTGCAGAAATGGCATTAGAGAAGAAAGGCAGGAGATTTTTTTTTTTATTAATTTCTCTTCCTCTCCATGTCATCTCCCACAGTGATACAGAGGGTCACTACAAAAAAGCTTTGTAGTATCTATATTTTTTAGCAAACTGAACATAGAGAGAGGAATCAGTAAAAATCACTTCTCTATTTCCTTCAGCAGGAAGATCCCAGGAGCAGAATTCTGCTCCTGGTAACTGTAGATCCAAACCTATATATCTCACAACTTCACTAATGTATTAGCATGTGGCCATAGAATTACCCCAGGCGCATAATGTAAGATTTCCATTATTGGGGAGAGATTCTAAATCTCCAAATTCAGTGTGTGCTCCTTATGTAAACATACCTCCCATTTATCCATACTTCTAATTATCTAAATTTTATGGTGGTCCCACAGGCTATTTAGCTATTCTGCTTTTTTTAATTTGCAATTGACAGCCACGTTATTAAACCATTTGACAAATCTTCTCAATTGTATCTCTCTCCCTTAAGTTCTCCTTCATTCATTTTGTGTCAATTACCTTGATTCATTTCCTAGTGAAGTGTAACATGACATCATATGAAATCCCCACCTGATTATATTAGATAGTCAGAATTTGTATGCTTCATCGAGTCTTTTAGATGTTTCATTGGATTTTTTAGCCATTTCCTTTGGTTCATTTGGCCATTTCATTTGGTAAAATGCCCGGGAGAACTTCTCTTGTGAAGCTTCAATAATCAGAGATGACTTTGTACCCAGATCTAATCTATCCTAAATGGCCACATTATGTTGGACAAGAAAGTCTTCTGCAAATATTTGGTTCAACCTAATCCTACCTGTAGAAGCAATCCACAGAAGTGTGTTAAATAAGTCCATGGCAAAGGTTTGGAGCTGAACATTTTCAGCATGAAAATTGATCCCAAAATTCCTCAGAGCTTATCTCTTAACACAAGTTTCCTGCCATTTGTAGCCCTGCATAACTGCAATGTCTGCAGCATAAATTTTGTTCAAACATGGACTTCTCCTCTTCAGATGGGCACAACAGACTCTGCAAATTTAATATCAGTATTTTAAAGAAAAAAGTTAGAATTATGGACTGAATCTGAAAACAATTAGAAGCTATACCCAACATGACATCAGTGCAGTGAAAAAAGAAATACTGCTAGCACAGATACACTGGATTTATCTGTTTCACAAGCAGTAGCCTATTCATGTGATTTCTTACACTGCACAAAACTTCACTGGATTTTGTTCTTATGCTAATTCTGTGGCTGGACTCCTATTGGTACTGCCAACTAAAGTAGACCCAATGAATCAATCAGACCTACCTATATGTTGATTCAGCAGGTAACAATTGATACAGTGTATCTAACCCTAGTTGGAACTAATCAATAGGATTCAGGACTCTAATATGTATCCATTAGTGCAATGGACACTGAACCAGCTCAATGACACTCCTGGCTACAGGCACAGAATCACAAAAAGGAACAGTTCTGACGTTGTTACATGAATGGCCAGGAAAGGATAAGTGCTGTCTTAATGTGAGTCAGAGGTACTTCTCTCCTCTACCTTTACCCAGTGAAAAAATGGTACTAGGGAAAAAAATCCACTTTCCCATGGGCTTTATGTAGTTATTCTCTGCACTCATTTCTGCAATGGGGTGCTCTCCTTGCCCCTGTTGAATTTGATTCAGCACCAGAACTAACTGTTACTTTTTATACATTTCCACCTTGGAGCAAGGTACACAGAGATCATGTATACTTTTTAAAAGGGAGATTTATTTTTGGAATCCTTGCAAATGTGGAAATCTGTTATAAAATGCAGTTTTTGCTCTCCACACATCTTGATTTAAAACAGAAATAAACTAGGCAGTGGTTTCTTTTCAGCTGCCATCACTCCACAGCTCCATACCGGCTAGAAATGGATCCTGCCTACACAGATACCCAGTCCAAAAGACTTTTTTAACATAAGTGGAAGAAATATCCCATCCACCCCCGAAAAAAGTCATACATTGAAGGCTGAAAAGAACTAGGGATATTCAATTCAAATATTTGAATGCCAGCAAACAGGACTAAGGTGAGCAAGACTAAGGCCCTTTCTGCACCCTACCTTTTCGTGGAGTCCTCCAGTGGGGATCCGGCATTGGAGCTGCCCAGAGGGGAGTGGGACAGGAGCATTCCCATCAGCGCCAGCTGGCTCTGGCAGGAAGGAAGCATCATAGCCATGCCTCTTCCTTCTTCAGCACAGCCAGGTACCTTCCCAGGCTGACTGAGGCAGGAAGCGCAGCCATTGTGTTTCCTGGGCTTCTGTGGAACAGGTAAGTCCACAATGGTGGTGTGATCGTGAGTCATTGATGGGGAAAACCCATTAATGATAATCTGTGATTGCACTGCCTGGGGACAGGAGAAGGATGGGACTGCAACGATGTCATGCAGAACTGTCATTGTGGTACTGTCCTTCTCCCATCCCTATGGCGGGTTGGGATGGTGGTGTGGAAAGGGCCTAACAATACCTTGGTTACCTCAGTCCTATAAGTGCCTACATCCATTTCTGATTCTTTCTTTCCCTATCACAAGGACCAGGCCTAAATCAAAATACAGTAGGTCCCCATACCAGTGAGGGATGCATTCCTGGACTCGCTGTGAAAAAAAGAAAAATACAGATAATAGTGAACTCTACATTTTGACCCCCAGGATGAACAAGGCGGTGAGAGAAGGAGGCAGTGTGCACCACCCAGATTCTCCTTCCTTCCTGGCTGCTTGCCTTCATTCCCAGTGGGGTTTGGTGAGCTCCCTACACACTTGTCCCTGTCCTAGCCAGTCTTGGACACTCAAGTTGCATGGGAGGTGGAGGATGTGCAAGGTTTGTCAGGCTCTGCTGCTTTGGGTTCTCCTTGCTCTCCTCATCTAACAGACATACAGGCATACAGTTCCATGCAGCCAGGTCCTCTGAACCTCTCTTGGCCAAGGAAGGAGTCTCTCTCTCTCTGCCCAAGACATAGCAGATATGGAGAACCTAAGTACTGAATTACCAATCTCCCATTGATTCAATGGGTTTACTCCAGGTAAAATGAGCAGTTGGATTTAAGTCCCATTTATTTACCATAGGAAAACGAAGACAATTTATGATGGCAATCTTGAAGATTGAGGGCCTTTCTGCCCTACACAGTTATAGTGCTGTTATTCCACTTTCAATATCTTATGGAATTCTGGGGTTTGTAATTTACTGAGACCAAAGAGCTCTCTGGGTGAAAATTCTAAGGCCCTTTCCGCACCTTACCTTTTTCTGGTGCTGGGGTGCGGGGATCGCGTGAGCAGCCTCCGGCGAGAGGCACTTGCATCCCTGCTGCTTCAGCTCCACACGAGCTGCCTGCTTGCGTGAGAGCCCCATCTCTTCCTTCCGCAGTGGGAAGTTTCCCAGGCTGCGCTGTGGCAGGAAGCACGACTGGCGTGGCTCCGGAGGCTCTGCACGCCAGGTAAGTGCACGTGGGGCTGAGGAGCAATGCACAATCATGCACCATTTTTGGCGTCCAGCCAAAAATGAAAATGTGCATGATCGGCACCTGCTGGCCCCTGGAGCGTCATGCGATTGTGAGTATGTCATGCAGATCACTCCTCACAATTGCACAATGCTCCAGGCGCCCTTTCGCATGGCAAGTGCTGTGCAGAAAGGGCCTCTATGTCCCTCCCTAAACTGTAAACCCAGGATTCCATAGGATGTTGAAACTGGAATAATAGCGCTATAACAGTGTAGTGCAGAAAGGACTTGAAAAGTGAGAAAAAACCTCTAAGGTTATCTTATCCAGTTTGCTACTGATGTAAGAAATCCATGGTGAAAGCATCACTGAAAGATGGCTATTTAAAAACTTTTAGTGGAGGAGAGTTTATCACTGTGAACAATTGTATGTTGCTGTTTACCTTGCAAAAAGGAAAAAAAGAGATTTTTTTGTGCAAAATCCCTCCATATGTGAATTTTGAATAGAATAAGCTCCCAGCTACAGCATTTTCTATTCTATTCTGCTTCCTGCACATAAAATATCATTTTCTGCACACAAAAAAGGAACTTCTGAGCTTTGCACTGAATAAGTCATAAACTGTGAAGATTCTTGTCAATCTAGGATTCTTTTCATTAGGATTTCTCAAGACTAAAGTAACGCATTTTTTACTTGTAACACTTTTTTTTTTTTACTATCTTTAGAATATTTTCAAATATTATTTCAGTCACTGGTGATTTCAATCCATTGGTTCAAGATCTATCTTCTGGAGAAGCAGAAAGCAAATTAGTTTCATATTCCACATTGCAGCCTTTTATGTTGTCATTTGGATGAGTTACCACCAAAACTATTCAGAAAGCATCAGACTGCCTCTTTCTAACATATATACTTATTTGCTTTAAAATATTTCACATCTAGTAGAAACACAGTATGGGATTCTAGAAGTTCTGATAAATAGAATATCATTCTGCTTGCATTATGCTCATTGCATCACTCGAAGTAGTTACATGAGCCCCGCTTAAGGACATGTTGATTCCATGTCCAATGTCTCTATTCTTTCCTGCTCAGCCTCCACCATTTTCTTCTTGAGTAGAGAAGTCAAATTCTGTTTCACCAGTCATAATGTGAATGGAGGCTTTTACCCACACCCAAATAGGAAGAATCCTCTGTAGTTCTTCCTACATAGTTTTGAAAAAGATACGGAATGGGATGATGAATGATCTTGCACATTGGCTGTGCTTTGTAGAATATGCTTACTATGCTTTGCCTCACAATGTGTATTACATTAATTGTAGACAGTTGAGTATGCCACAGATAGAGATACATATTTACATTATGTGTTGGGAAATTTTGACATTGAAGAACAAATGTTTCCCAGCTGAATGACATAACAACTGATGTTCCTTTTCTTTATAAGGGCTTGAAGCAACTATACAGTTAAGCATTTTGCTACAAAAGGTACCCTGACAGCTTTTTCTCCCTCCTTTTCTGCCATGGCTGCTGACTTTGATGGCAGGGACATGGCTACTTTTCCTCCAGGTTTTTTAATCCAACAGCCTCTTCGCATTTCTCATAAAATCCATAGGCTTTTTGTGTTTGTTATTCTAGCAGTGAACTGGGCAAAATACCTCTGCAGCTGCGAACAATCAAAACACTCCATAGCCCACTTGTGTACCAATATTGCTCGAGAGCAATCCACAGGCTCTCTGTTATAGAGAAAATCAAACATTTTGAAACATATGGCTCTATATGTCATATGTTCTGTTTGGAAATTTTAAGGGCCTAGAACTTCCATGTTGCAGAGGTATGCTACCTAAGGTTACTGCACACTTGAGAAAGTAGAATCATTTAAAGATGGAATTGTAGGAATATTTGATATCTATATTAAGCAGAATGCAGCAAGCCGGTGCAATATGAGCTTCTGGTAGAAACAGGAGTAATTACTTTGGATGCTTTTATCAGGTAAAAATCCTGATGTTTATTGCTTTGGGAAATTCATCTCAAGTTTGAAAAAGAGATAGACAAAAGAAATTGACCTATACTTGATTACAAGTACTCCTAAAAGCTCTCATATATATGGGGCTAAGCTAGCAGCCGTCATTGGGACAGGAGCCCCATACATGCTCTCTTCTCAGACAAAGGGAACAAAGAGACTATCTAATCTTTCAAAGAAGGAGGAAGTGACTTCAACAGGCAAGAAGGAGCAAATGGCTTGAATATATAGACCAATGAGGTGAACCAAAGAGAAGGTGTTATCTAATCTCTCCTCTCTCACTAATCACTTTATACAAGCATTAACGTCTCTGCTTCCAACAGAAATAATTATTCTTGCAAAAGTTAAGCAAAATAATGAATTGGATTCATCCATTATGGTTTTAAATTGGGAGGGGGGAATCCAGTCATTCCTGTAATAAGATCTGATTGACACCTTGGATTTTCAAATTCACAATATGAAAGCATAGAATCAAAGAATCATATAGTTGAAAGGGATCACAAGGGCCATCTGGTCAAACCCCTGTCATGCAGGACAAAACTAAAATCCTCCTGAAAGATGCTCATCCAACCTCTGTTTATATACCTCCAAAGAAGGGTAGTTCACAAGGCAGTCTTTACCAGTGATGTAGACTCGAGTCAATTGACTCGGACTCAAGTCAGACTTAAGTCACTTCAGTGACTCAACTCAGGCCCTTTCCACAGGGCATTTGCCATGCAAAAGGGCACCTGGAGCGGCGCACGATTGTGAGGAGTGATCTGCACAACACACTCACAATCGTGTGATGCTCCAGGGGCTGGCAGGCGCCGATCGCACACCTTTTCATTTTTGGGTGGAAGCCAAAAATGGTGCACAATCGCACATTGCTCCCGGGCCCCGTGCACACTTACCTGGTTTCTGAGCCTCTGGAGCTGTGCCGGTTGCGCTTCCTGCCCCGGCACAGCCTGGGAAACTCCCAGGCTGCACTGCGGAAGGAAGAGGTGGGGGTCTCGTGCGAGCAGGCAGCTTGTGCAGAGCTGAAGCAGCAGGGATGCGAGAGCCTCTCGCTGGAGGCTGCTCTCGCAATCCCTGCACTCCAGCGCCGGAAAAAGGTAAGGTGCGGAAAGGGCCTCAGACTTAACTCAGCAAAAATTACACACTGACTTGACTTGAGACTTGCATATTTTTAGTGACTGACTTCCTGTACTTGGATCAGTAACATAACACATTCGTCCCGAAACCTTACAACTTACTGGTCACATGACAATCTGTCTCATGCCCAAAGTGTGGATACATTTCTCAGAAGGAACAGCAAATGGGTTAGACAATGGGCTTGAGATGAGGTTGAGGTCTGCTCAGCAGCCTGTCCCCTTTACATATTGGAGGAGCTTTCTAAAACTTTTCCTAAGAGCAGAAAGCAAGACTTGTGCCCAGAGTGCAGGGCACGTATCTCAGAGGGGAACAAAAAATGTGTTAGGCAATGGGCTTGAGGAGTAACGATCCTTCCTTCTAAAGCTCTTGAAGCTTCAGTAATGGGAAATAAGAAGGATCTTATTCCCCACTTCTGAAATAGCCTCCAGCTTTGCAAATGGAAAGTTAGAAGGACCCTATTTCCCACTTCTGAATCTACAGATGGCAAAATCACAAAAGTAGAGGGCCAACTCTACTTAAATTGTTAAAACTGACTTTATTCAACTCTGTCCAGAAATTCTGGAATGCAGGCTGGGATATAAAGTTGGCTCTCAGACTTGAGACTTGACTCAAGACTTGAATTGAAAGTATCTTGCAAGGACTTGAGACTCAACTTGAGACTTGAAGGTAGAGACTTGAGACTTGGACTAAAAGACTTAAATACATCACTGGTCTTTACAACTGTCACACAGTTCTTACAGGCCTTTTCCACAGGACGCTAGTGTCCTGAGAGAAGAGTGGGACCGCAAAGACACTTCTGGATGACCTCGTTGCGGTCCTGTCCTTCTCCCATCACCAGGTGGCACGACTGTGTATTAAATCATTGGCAGGTTTCCCCATCAATGACACATGATCACATCACCATACCACAATTACTTTGCCTGTGGAAGCCCTAGAAGTGCAATGGAGGTGCTTTCTGCGCCAGTGCAGCCTGGGAAAATACCCAGCTGCACTGTGGAAGGAAGGGTCAAATGGCTATCTCGGATGGCACTCTATGTATGTGTATATGTGTGTGCACACATATGTAACACAGTTACCACACTTTGGAAAAGTCATTTTTTATATATATGACTGAGGGACTCTGGGAGTTGTGGTTTGAAAAAGTCACTTTTCTAGAAGACTGTCTTTGAAGTCCTCTCTTTGTGATATGAATGCATTTAGCACAGTTATCTTTTTGTTAAGTGATGATTCAGGAACATGCAAGTGATTCCTCATGCAAAAGTACAACAGATGTTTACTAGACCCTGAAAATAAAAGTTGCTAAAAGGTCCCTGGAAAATTCTACTGCTAGTAAAAAATTACCTGTATTTACAGTGGTACTAAAAAGGGATGCCATCCTTAAGTTACTGCTATGCAAGGTGATCGTTTTTGGATGTGTAAGTTCAATGGGCTTTCACTGTAACTGTTAAACCCAAGGGCAAGCATGCAAGGAATATGCAAAAATATATTTTTTAAAATTGTTAAAAAACATAATTCTGGGGTGTTAGGAAATCCTGACAAGGAGAATCCTAGACATGTGAAAATCTTTGAAGTTACACACTTGGGCTTTTCTGCAAAGAAAAAAAAAGTTTTTTGGCACAGAAAATAACATTTCTGTGATTGATACATTGATACTGTTTTCTGTAGAGGAAACTTGTTTTCTGTGCAGAAGTATTCCACAATGGAAACTAGCAGTTAGTGAATATAGGCATGCAAAGGTTACCACTGTAACATGTTGAAATTTTTCCTCCATTGGAGTTCTCAGCTTGACTAACTTGAGGGAAGGGCTTTTTTTGTTTGTTTGTTTGATCTTTCCAAGCACGGTAGCTTACTGTTTTAGTGTTGAGGTTCTGGATAGTGTTTTTAAAAAATTAAAAGTATTCCTAGGAGGTATGAGGTTGTGAGTGGGGGGAGAGGGAAAGAAGTGATTGGAACAGGGGAATAAAACAAGGAAGATAGAAAAAGAAGGAATCCATGACTTTCTATCCCAGTGAATTTTGTCACTAAACTTTCTATCCCAGTGAACTTTGTCACTAAATACCCTAAAGGCACTATATGCTATCTAATCTTGGAAGCTAAGCCATGTCAGCCCTGGTTAGTGCTTGGATGGGAGACCACCAACAAATACCAGGAGCTGTAGGCTATATGTCAGAGGAAGAACATGGCAAAACCATCTCTGATTATGCCTGAACTAACAAAATCCTATAAAATTCATGGGGTCACTATAAGTTGGTAGATGCTATGAAGGCGCGCGCGCGCGCACACACGCACGCACGCACGCACGCACGCACCATTAATTCTTGCAAGGAGAGGGAGGGAGGGAGAGAGTCTGGCCTGTGAAGTTGTTAAGAAGTGATGTAGAAAGGTGTGGGATAAACCAGCAGAAATCACCAGCCTGGAGGAGTTTTCTCTTTCTCTCTCAAACGTTCACTCCCTCCGAGGAGATCTCACCAATAAAAGATGAACAGGAGCCCAAGGTCCCAATAGTGATGCTATCATGGAGGTCTATTCTTACATCCCTGCAAAGAAAGCTGAATACTTTTCAGACAACTCTAGACTATTAAAATTGTATGATACTGTAGAAGGAAAAGCTGCTGCTGATTTTATTTTTTAAAAAAAGTTTTGGATGTTCAGCTGTTATAAAGCAACTCTATAAAATACCCAAGGGAAAAAATCAGATTTCAAACTGAATGGAATTTGGGGAAAAAATATTAAAAGCTGTAAAGATCTGAAAGATCTATATCACTTTCCTCAGCCCTATGAAAATTTATAGCAAAGGTCATGATTTGCAGCTTTCTGGATCCTACTACACTCCATCCTATTTCAGCTTCTATAACCGTGTGAATATGCTTTATATTCTGAGTCCTGGATATCATTCCGTACTGCATCCAAAGAAGTGGCTTTATACTCACAAAACCTCATACTAAAATAAAAACCAGTTGGTCTTGAAGGTGCTGTTCCATTCCTTCTCCTCACCCCTGCCTTCCTCATTTTCATGCTCTCAGAGCAGTATCTCCAGCCACAAATATAGTTGCAAATATTTATTCTGGTAATGGGCCTTTTCTTCACCATTTTTGGTGAAACATGTCATGAGTAAGAACTGGATGTAGGAAGCAGAAACTCAAGTTGTAAAACTACAGAATTTAGCAAGTGTATAGTCTTACATCATGTAACATCACATCAGAGCTATAATTTATAAAACATAGATTTATAATGGGACATGCTGCCATTGCTTTTCATGGAGAACAAAGGGGTATCTTCTGTCTTATGTAAATGTACATTTGATCACAACTGTTTTTAATTTCAGATTACTACTTCTTATTACTCTTCAGAATATTCATTTTCTGTACAGTTTTTTGGTTTCTTTTAAAATTAAGATCGGTCAAAAGCTGAATAATCTTACTGCTAAATTTTGATTAATTTTGAAATACTGGGATTCATTTCAGCCATTGAGATTTACTTCTTCTCATTCGCTACTAGGTTTATTCAAGAGAAAAAATATTACAGTGTTTCTAGTAAAATGGTATTGACATATTTTCTTTTGTTCTTACTTTTTTTTGCATGCTTTTTTTGCATTATGAGTAAAATTATCTATAATCATCACTTAATTCTGATCTAGAATAAAGAAATCTAGCTCCATTTCAGAAACAATTATTTAATACTTTATTCAGGAAAAAACAGGTGTGAAGCATTCAGTTTACCAGCTGTTCAGTTAAGCCTCTAACTAAATATAGATTGCTTTTTACAGTACTGTTATTAGCCACAATGGAGAAACAATCAAACTTATTTTTATATTATTTGTGCGTTTTCATGGTTTGTGACAAAATCAATAGCACACAGTTGAGGGAACAATATTGTTTGTTGGGACATAGTTTTAGTCCATATACCCAGAAGATCAACTTTACCACTGTTGCTACTGCAAAGAAAAAAAAAAAAAAACAGCTCTGATTTTCAAGTGATTGTCCTTTTACACTATAGGTGTAGTTGCATGTGTTTTGGTGCAGTCAATTTAAATATGGATTCACTTAGCACCAGTGGGAATTTCCCTCTCCTGGCAAATACAAGCTTAGGACTCTGGCCTAAAAAGAGAGGGTTAAATCCTCATCTACATGCACTACACGCCTAACATTGATCAGTGCTTCAATGTCTGCAGCTGAAATATTCATGTGACAGCATATGATATGTTTAGTTTGGCCATATGTAGTTTGGCCCTGAATTGAGAAACGAGTTAAAAACAAAACTGAGCTCCCTGATAAAGATCTCCTGTGTTTCATATGTTAAGAACTTAATGAACTTGCATCTTACACTCACAGATTAGTAGAAAGGTCACACAAACACATCTTTCTCCAAGAATTTCTCTCTCTCTCTCTGGCATTTCTCTCTCTAGTAGTACATTCCACCAAACATGATTAGCACATGAAGTTACTGAAGGCAGTTGCCCAGAGTCTGAGCTTGCTAGGTTCACCATTACACCATTCATGAACTACTTACTCTACTCTCTTCAGGGTTGAATCATCACTATGAAGAAGAGAAAAAGAAGTGATACCATATAGGGAAATAAAGATGAGTTCAGAATATCAAATTATTTTTCAATTGGCCACTTTTGAATGAAGGTGTGGAAAGAAAAGACTGTAGAATAGAAAAGATATGTTATATATGCTACTGTTTTAAACAGAAGATTCCAATAACCTCTCAGCTTGTGAAGTTACCATTAAAAATTAATTTGTAATATAACTTATAGCAATACACACATACTGAAGTATTATTGTTGTCCCCATTTACTTCTTTATGTAGTAACCTATTGTATTATGTGTTGCTTTTCATTGCTTTTTAGTAATTTGGGAGAAAACCCCCTCAAAATGACTCAAGAAAGCAGTTTAGGCCTCCCTCCCCTCCTAATGAACAAAGTAGTAAGTATTCTTTACTTGCTTCCAAAAAAACCCAAAACCCCTCCCATATATTACTAGTCTTCCCTCACCCCTGCTACTTCCTACAAAAGTAATGCAAACACACAATGATAACTGTATACTCCTGGAACTCCTGGGAAGTCTTCTAGAAGCCCTGGAAGATGACATTGTTATGAATCCACCTTCAGAACATAGCCAGATATTTCTCTGCTGTCTCCTTCCCTCCCTCAACACTACTTATGAAAATGGTGACTTCATTGCTTAGGGAATCATTGTGTGAATGAGGCAGATAATTTCTCAATGACTGTAAAAAGACATATGCAGGTATAAGATGAACTTACGCATGTGTATGTCTCACTAACAGGATGCCAGTCAATTTTACACAACCTCTCTCCCCAACATTGTTTTTATTTTGCAAAGTTTCCAACCCAGAGATGTTTCATTTGGATGTCCTATGGAATACCCAAGAGCTACAGCCCTAGAATGGAAACAGCACAAATATAACCTATTAATTCCATGAGTTGATGGTAGTATTAGCTTTGGTTCTTTTTTCTTTCCCCACAGTCCATACAAGAGGAATATTTGGAAAAAGTGTTTTTTCTTATCTATGTTACCTGAAGAAGCTTAAACGCTCATTACATACTCAAATAACTCTGACAAATTCAATAGAAAATTTCTTTCACTAAAGGACTCCCATGCATGAGGTAAGAACTCTGAAACATGCATGATAAGCAGGAGCATGCAGCAATTTTATAGCATAAAAATGACAGACAATTAATTCCAGCAGGGTTAGGTGGTATGTTTTATTAATTAGTGTGCTGTTTTCCTGCAAGTTGTTTACCATAAGTACTCATTACTCTGAATGAGTCATGCTTAAGATCTCTGTTGAAGGAACTAGAAAGACATGCTTTTAGAAACAGGCTGATTTCTCAAGGAAAAAAATTATTTAAAGAAAAGGTGATCACTTTACATTAAGAATCCTTATGACACTGTAGAAATTAATTGTACTGTGCTTTGAAATCAGGCATAACAAATCATTTATGTAACAGAGGAACAACAATTCAAACATACAACCGTTAATCTAGTGGACTCACAAGAACACATGGAATGGGGTTAAAATTGTAAATGAAAATTCAATGTTTTGCATATAATTAAAATTAAAATTCTGACTCAGAGAGATCCTATCATATACCCATAGTGCAGAAAAATATTTGATTAGCATCTGACATCTCAAATAATCCCTTGCTCCCCCATTTTTTTTGTAAATAGCAATAAGCTTGTTGATTGTTCTTCATCTTTTCAAAGCCTATTCAAACCACTTTGTGCTAGAAAAAAAGACAAAAGAATAAAGGAAGGGAAAGGAAGGAAAGTAAAAGAAAATATTCATGAAAAGGATAGGAAGGCAAGAAAAAAAAAGTAGTACTAACAAAATACAGAGGTAATAATTTAAGAGATTACCTGTTCTTTATGGTCTAAGTAATATGTTCTCTTCTTTAATATTAGTTAGGCCTATTACAGGTACAAATCTATATTCTTAGCAGTCTGTGCTAATCTGTTCCATCCTTTTATCTTTCTTTATCAGCAGTACATTTTATTAGGCCAACATCTAATGTTTAATAAAATAATCAGTTCCCTACCATATCCCTAAGCATTATGTCCTCTTAAATTATAATCCTTTAAATTTTTTAGACGTCCAGAAGTGGTGGCTAAGGTGATTTTATTTTTTTGTACTTAGAAACTACTGCTTGGTTGCATGCATTTGCACATAGGGTTCATTAAAAAAAACAACAATAGCTAAATTCTGGCCTCTTTTCCTGTCTTTGCAGCTTCTTCAGTTTTGCTTATCCTTTCGTGATTATTGTTATTTAACATTTATATTGCCTTTATATAACTAGGCTGCTGGGTTGTGGCCCCTTGTTTGTGGACTCTGTGCCAACATATCACAAAAAGAACTTGGAGAGTGTTCTAAGAATGCAAGGCCTTCCTACTCTATGTTTTTATTTATTTATTTACACACACACACACACACACACACACACACATATATATATATAAAAATTTTGAATAAAGAATAAAAAAACCCCTCCCCACTTCCAAGCATCTTTTTTCCAGTTGAGTCTGTGTTTACATTCCATACATACATTGTTTCTGTTTACCTACTCTATTTTTTTTAAAGCTCCCAGGGATTGTACCTGGGATATGATCTCAATCTAGTTGTCTTTACTTTGTGACAGGACTAAAATAATCTGAACTAGAAGATGCCACATTTGTTTGAATATGATGTTTCCTCTGCATAGCCATATTTTTCTTCTCTGAAGGGTACGAAGTAGAGAGATAGGAGCCTAAGATTGTCTCATCCTTCCTTCAAAGTAGTGGCGTTTGCAAATATTATGCAAATCCATGCCTTCTCTTTTTCAATGAAATATTGCCCTTTTTTTGGTGCTACGTAATTAGCTATTCAGTATCCCTTGAACAACCCATAGGGCCAAATATGAATGGACACAGGACACTAGAGTTTAAGCAGCGGTGTAGCTAGAGCTTTTGCCTCCCAGGGTGGACCATCCCCCCACTACCCCTAGCTATGCCACTGCCTGGCCCTGGCCCCTACCTCATCGGGGGGCTTCTCCCACAAAAGCACCCCTTGGCTTGGCTTTATCATCATCACCATTCATTCATTCATTCATTCATTTATTTTTTAATTTATTTCAACCCTCATGTCCACTTCTGATCAGTGGGCAAACCTTTATCGGGGGGAGCGGCAAAGCCTGGTCTGCAAGCCACAGTGGGGCCCTCAGGCCAGTGTGAACCTCCCCTAGCACCCTTTCTCATGTTTAAAATACAGGTTTGGCCTGACCTACTAATGTTCTGCCAACAGGGAGTCCAAACCCTCAGGCATTGGCTCTCCCCCTCCCACCAGCTGGCCCTCCTTGGAAAGTCCAAAGACCAGTGACAATGGCAGGGGGGAGCTCAAGCCCTGCCCCACCCTCAGGGGCACCAGAGCCCCTTCTCAGCCACTGGGCCACTCTCCGTGGAACCTGGAGAGCCTGACTCGTGAGTTAGCGAGGAAAGGATGGCAGCCTGTAGACAAAAGAAAAGCTAATACGCAAACGCAGCGGCCCTTCCTGAGGATGAGAGGAGGGGGTCCCTAGCCTTCCTAAATGCAGCGCCCCTGCCACCACATGTCCCAGCTCCTTGTCTGGCTGGTGGTGGATTCCATCCAGAGAGAAGCAGGTGTGCCTGAGCATGTGAGTGTGAAGGGCACAGACACACCTCAGTTTCTGCACTGAGGAAACTGCCTGGGAGAGGAGGGGGCTTCCTGACCCCTCCAAAGAAGCATCTTCTCCTCTAGCCCCTTGCAATGGGGTAAAATGAGGATTTCCTTGCAGGGTCTTTGTAGAAGGGAGGAGTAGGATCAGCCCCCCCCCCCCAAATCTGGGTGCCCACCCAGGCCAGAAAAGTCCCCCTTTCCACACGTCATCCTTAAATGCTGGCTGGTGGGTGGGCTTAGGGAGAGGCAAGAGCCACTTGAGAGTCTGCTTTTCAGCCGAGGAAAGAGCTGGACTTGACAACCAGCTGGGGAGGAGAGTGGCTTATCTTTTGCTCAGCTCTGCCGGCTGCAGGTCAGAATCCATGGATGGGTCCCACGATGCCTTGCTTGGTAGCCACTCTCTCTCACTGTCCCAGTGGCTGTTGCTCTTCCCTTGCGGCACTCCAAAAATGTGTCACCCAGTGTGGACCGTCCCCCACCCCCTAGCTATGCCACTGAGTTTAAGGCAAAGCAAAGAACGATACCCAAGAACAGCTGGGTACCTTCAAGAAACAATATTACACCGAGTGACATGCTGGCATATTCTGCCTTGCCTAGGTCACAGTAAGAAATCCAAATATAATTAAGAATGTGTCCATGAAGTAAGTCTGTAATTATAATGTAAATACATAATTTCCTTGGAATCCAGTCTTCCATAAATTCTTGAGCAGTCTAATTGTAATCATGTAGACCAACTTCAGAGGGGGAGTGAGCCAATATTCACCCCATGCCTCTGGCAAGCTGCATTTATTTATTTACACATTTTATTTACAAATACACACCAGCCAACACATTTTGACACACCGTAAATTATATTGTTTCACTTTAAACTTATTTTTAGCTGGATTTTTGTTTTGGAGGGGTTGGGAGTGTCTGAGAATAGGAAAAACAAATCACCACATTTTCAGCTGGTTTGGGGTTGAGTTGGTTGGTTTGAGATTGAAAAATCACTGCCAAATGGTCATTTAAAAAACCCTAAGAACTGGAGCTTTAGGAGGTCACCAAGGAGGATTCAGTAGCTACAGAAGTAGGGCTTAGAGGCCTTGCCCACCCCAATGTACAGCTTAACTCCAGCCTTCAAGTCGATGCAAGAACATGTGAACCAGACATACCTCTTTGTACTTCATGTAACTAGCACATTCAGGTGCTATCATTTTCTTCTTTCATCTATATATAGGTCCGTAAGCTTCTCTCTATCTACAGAGTGGGATCAGGGAAAGAGAGAGGAAGAGGAATCTTACTGGTCAGCCAGGAAAATTCTTTGCTTGGGTTTATGGCAGTTTCATTGGCCTAAATCCAACATCATCCTAGCAAATATCTGTTAGTGCATTGGGACTTTCTTATTTTTTTTCAACCCTTTAATGCTTTCTGTGTTGCCCAAACCTGTTCTGAAGATATCCCAGCCCTCTGGAACAGGCTTCAGGAGGAAGAAAACTTGTCTCATTATTTCACTAATGGAAATAGTTCTGTCAGCAGAATGATCTCAGTAGATTCTATCCTTTATATTCTTAAAGTATTACTGATAAGAAACTCTAAGTTTTTAAAACATATATGTAATTATCAACTGTAAATCTCATCCTCTCTCCCCTATTGTTTTAAAATAACTCTTCTCCCAGTACTGTTTGCCTTTAAGATATCCATTTGGTTTAGGCATGCAGTTGTTATGGTGGTAGCTACTTTGTATTGTCAATCTAATATTAAGTATTTCTTGCAAGAAGGAAGGAAGGAAGGAAGGAAGGAAGGAAGGAAGGAGGGTCAGGTTTAAAATTCTTGTTAAACAGCTCTTTTTGGTTCTATTTTTTTTCTTTTTCAACATCAGCTAATTAATGTATCCATGTTTGCCTTCATATGAACAAAAAGAAAAAAAATCCTTGAGCCTATGGAAACTATTTTGACATGAGTCATCATATTTAAATATCATCTCATGGAATCTTATTTTGATCAAATTGGATGTTCTATTGAGAGTTCACTGCTTTATGAGGAGTTTTTGTAATGATATTGGTAGCTTCTAATATATAATTATTTGAATCAAACTTCTGAAACAAGCATCTTTCAAACATGTTTTAAATATTTCCATTTTATCTTAAGTACCAGATGTTGAGAATTTGAAAGCATGCTTATTTTGATCTTCTGGTCCTTCAGAATTTTTTTTTCTGACTCACCATCACTCATCTCTTGTGTATTTAGCCATTTGAGTGAACACTCTTAAAGAAATGGCATCTCTGTTGTGCTAAAATGAAAGCTTAAACCACCTGCACTTTCAGGGGCGAAAAAAAGCTCTGAAAAGCCTCATGAATGCCCTTCGAAACTACAGTAAAATGTAAGAATTTAGCAGACATCACACCAAGTCTAATATCATGTACTCAAGAGCAATCTGTTATCTGATAATTAATGCATATGTTTTGATTTAGAAATGTATAGCCCACTTTTCATGATAAGAAGAAAAATAAAATCGTATGCATCTTAAAACCAAGGTAAACAATAATGAAAGCAGGCAATAGCTAAGAAATTACCAGAGTTCAAACTGAAATAGCACCCAAATAATCCCAGCATGCATAAAGATTTTAAAAATACATGCCTGAGAAGGAAAGTCTAAATAAACCAAACACTTTCATTTTGGCCCAAACAATGGTGCTGGGGAGAAGCCAAGGCAGTAGAATCCACTGTTTCCTCTTTTACTGAGTGATGTACATGTAAGACCACTGGCCACTGTCTTTTGTGTAAAAGTTTCTTTGTGTTTTTTTTCCCAAAAATGTCCCAAAATGTGAAAAAAAAATCAAAATGTGTAAAACAACTGGAAATTTTACCCAACAGGGACAGAACTTTCTATATTTTTTTCTGTTATTTTGTATGTGAGACCAAATAAAGATGGATTTGCATCCTTATTGCACAATCATTGAAACAGAGACTTCTTTGAAAAGGGGAGTGGCAGATGGCAGCCCTTCAAATAGTGGACTGTCATCTGTAAAAGGGGATACATACAGCCACTGTATGAACAACAGAGCTTTGCAGAGGATTCTTATAAAACCTGAGAGAATTCCATTAGTGTCTGAATTTGGCAGTAACCTGGTTGAAAACTCCCTTTGTTCCAGTTTAAGTGTATGAGTAGTATTTATTTATCTATTTATTATATTTGTATGCTGCCTTTTCTCCCAAAATGGGACCCAAAGTGGCTTCCAAAAATAAGTTTAAAAACATATAAAATTATAAAAACTTGTAGCAATGTGCAATTTTAAAAACAGGTTAATAAATAAATAAAAATATCTCCAGCTCACGTAAAAGCCTGCTTAAAGAGAAATGTTTTTGTCTGCTGGCAAAAGGAGAGCAGGGAGGGGGCCAGCCTAGCCTCCTGTGGAAGAGAGTTCTACAGGGTAAGAGGAGTCACTGAGAAGACTTTCTGCCATGTTCTGATCAGATGAGCCTGGGATGGTGGCAGGACTGAGGGAAAGCCTTCATCTGCAAGTCTTAGAGTTCTAGCAGGTTTGTACAGGGAGACATGTCTTTCAAATCGTCCAGACCTAAGCCATATAGGGCTTTATAGGTTATGATCAGCACTTTGAATTGTGCCTGGAAATGAACAGGTAGTCAGCAGAGCTGTTTTAACAAGGGAGTTATGTGCTTCCTGTAACTAGCTCTAGTCGGCCTTCTGACTGTCATGTTTGAACCCGCTGAAGTTTCCAGACAATTTCCAAAGGCAGCCTCATGTACAATGTGTTACAGTAGTTCAACCAAGATGTAATCAGGGTGTGTGTTGCTGTAGTCAGATCTGGTGTCTCAAGGAATGGGTGCAGCCGGTGCACAAGTTTCAACTGTGCAAATATACTCCTGGCCACTGCTGAAATCTGGGCATCCAGACTCAAAGTTGAACCCAGGAGGTTGTGAGCCTGAGATTTCAGGGGGAGTGTAATCCCATCCAGCACAGGCAAAGTCCTTATTCCGCATCTGCCTTTTGACTGACCAGGAACACCTCTGTCTTGTCTGGATTAAGCTTCAATTTGTTTACCCTCATCCAGTCCATTACTGACAACAGACATTGTTTCAGCACCATGACAGCTCCCTTGGAATCAAATGGAAAGGAGAGGTAGAGGTGGGTGTTATCAGCATATTAGTAACACTGAACCCCAAAGCTCCTGATGACCTCTCCTAGAGGTTTCAGGTAGGTATTAAACAGCACAGGGGACAAAACAGAACCCTGAGGGACCCCCCCAAGCCAATGGCCAGGTAGTCGAACAGAGAGTCGGCCCAGAAGGATACCATAGTTGATGGTATTGAAAGCTGCTGAGACGTCCAGTAGAACCAACAGGGACACATTCTGTAGACTGAAGTGTAATGGATGATGGTATAGGTGTGCTTCTGTGTGCCCAAACTGGCTGTCTCATGAGACAAGGTGAGACATCCTTTCTAACATTTAACTTTTAAAATCCCTCACTCCTCCACCCATTTGCTAATGTCTTTTAATGTTTATTATGATCAGAAGACTGTGTCAAATTTCTGCTAAGCTCTGTGTGTCTCCTTCATTTCCTTGCCATCTGTTTCAGCTTTAGCCCCAATCTACACAGTGGAGGTAATAGCTACTCTACTTGTTGTTATTTATTGTCAAGTTGGTTTTGACTTATGATGACCCTCTGAATGAGAGACATTCAAAATCCCTAGTCATCAATAATCTTGCTGTAGTTTTGCAGGCTCAGAGTTATGGCTTCTTCTGATAGAATGAATCCATCTGTCATGTGGTTTTTCTTTTCTCCCATCCCTTTCCACACTGCCCAGGATTATCATCCTTTTGCAACGGGTCATGTCATCTCATGATACATCCAAACTACAATAGCCTCAGTTTAATCATTTTGGCATCAAGTGAGGTTTCAGGCTTGATTTGCTCTGCAACCTATTTACTGTTTTTTGGTGGTTGATGCTATCTTTAAAACTCTCTCCCAGCACCATATTTCAAATTAATTTATTGTCTTCCCATCAGGTTCTTCATTGTACAGCTTTAAAAACCATAAAGAGGAATCAGAAATAAAATGACCTGGATTATTCTGACTTTGGTGTTTAGCAGTATATTGTAGCACATGAGGCTCTTATGCAGTTACTTCATAGCTGGTCTTCCAAGTTGTAGTCTTGGTATCATCATATCTGCTGTATATTTTTTGATTTATGACTGAGACAAGACACAGATTTTTTTTTTTAAAAAAACTATATTGAAGCATTCATCATCTAATTTTAAACTGTATTAATTGTGGTATTATTTTTGTTTTCTTAATATTCAGCTGCTTTTTCACTTTCTTCCTGAACATCAATCAGTAGTTATTCCAAGTATTGCTATTTTCTGCTAGTCATATGGTGTCATCTTCATATCTTAAGTTGTTGATGTTTCTTCCCCCACATTTCACACTTCTGTATGATGTGTTCTCATATAAATTAAATAGATAGGGTGTTAAAGTGGCAGTATCATTCTGGTCATGATGGTAAGATTGCATGATCCAGGAAGAAAAGAGTAAGGGCTCCAAAGTGAGATGGTTTTTGCTGAGCCAGAAAAAATGTGCCAAACACTTCTTTAGAAAGTAATGGACACCTTAGGAGAAGAGAACTGACAGTTCTCATGGTATGTTACTGGGCAGCCACAGCAGTAGGAATGACACTGTTGGTGGATCTCCAAGAGACAACAGACATGCCACTTTAGCCAACTCTTATTAGTACTGTACAGAAAGAGGTAATGGTGCAGCACTTTTGAATATCTTTTACCTTGAAAATCCTATTGTGAAACAATTCACTGCCCTAAATCTTATGCAAAGCTTTGGTACATTTGCTATTTTTAGCCTACTGAAATCAAAGCAATAGAACAGAACAGAACGGAACGGAACGGAACGGAACGGAATAGAATAGAATAGAATAGAATAGAATAGAAGAGAATAGAATAATTTCTAAATTCTATATTGGTTTTAGTAGGAAAATATAATGTTTTATTAGCAATAGCATTAGCATTAGCATTAGCAAAGTTTGATGAAAAAAATCTTTTGGTCTACAGGTATCCTAACCTCTGATCCAGCATGACCACTAGTAATGGAGGATTCTGGGACCTCCAGTCCAAAACAGTAACTTCTCCGAGCCTTGTGATTTAGGCCTGTGTATTTGAAACAAGATCTCTAAAATGAAGGTTTTCTGTTTGACAAATCATCAGAAGCATTTTGCTAGGTCTTCAGAAGAATTGTGATATAACTCTTTAATGGAAGGGAGTCTGCATTACACACTTCTGCTATGATTTTGCTCAGTCCTCATTCCTTTAGGTGCTTATATCTGAAGTGGGGTCTTTTTCTGTGACTGAAAGAGTCACAGACAGTTCATTCAGTACAGCCCAAATTAGCTGTGACCCATTTGTCAGGAGGATCTAAAGCAAGGGTGGGAAACGTGTAGCCCTCTAGACATGGAGCTGCAGCTCCTAGTATTCCTCCACACTGACTATGCTGGTCATAGCTGCTGGAATTGGCACTCCAACTGGTTAGTCACAGAATTCCCATTGATGATCTAACAAAACACCACTGCTCCTCCTTCTTCACCATGAAATGGTGGAACCAAGTGACTCCTTTAAGCATGAACATTAGGCTACTACTGCTGTCTCCATTTTGATGGTTGTGTGAGTGACAGGCATGCTTCTGCAACTCAAACACACAGATTCTCATAAGGGAAACAATTTTTAGAAGCCTAAACATTTATTAGTTTTCTATTCTTGGTTAAGAAGTTGCAAACCAAGAACACGCAGCTGTGAAATCCTACTCTGAAATATGTAATGTCTCAACTTTCATAAATATTTCAGATATTATACAAACACTGCAGCAAATAGCAATAGAGACACCTCCCTGGGTAGCATATGTACTCTGGATAAAAAGGGAGGCAGTTTGGAGAAATGTGCATAGAGTGGGAGGACTCACATTCTGAGCAGCAAACATTTCTAGCCATACAGCCAAACAGTCCTAATTTAGTCTGTTTTCTTAATATACTGTCAAGGGGATCCTGCCAGATGATTCGCTGCAATGAACTCCACCAGGGTAGTGTGTAAATCTAAAATGAAGGAGTGATTTGGAGCTGTTACTTCTTGTTTTGCCGAAGCTCTGGCTGAGTGAGCTCTAATTTGATCATGAAGTGACCACTACACCAAGGAACAATAAGAAACAGTCTCAGACTGCCAATTCAGCACACAACTTTTATAGGCTGACTGCCACATCAACAAATTTACTAAGTACTTGTGTCTCATCCTATTATGAAACCAGAAACTTTTATTTCTGCATCCAACTCAAATGATTAAAAAAAAATCTTTGTCCTAAACTAGCTAGAGCTAGAATTTGGGGAAAGTGCTAAGCTGATTGAACTGCTAAAACTTAGATTCAATGCTACTTTTCCTCCTAGCAAGCTGAGAATGAACTTGTCTGTAAGTCTGTATCTTAGAGTGCTTTTGCAGCAGCTTTTAATCCCTAAAAGAATCTTCTTGATATATCTCAACTTTAATATATAGAGAGTACTTAACTACCAGATACATATGAGCTACACTATGAGTCAAAGGATGTCTCATCAGTTTAGTCAGGACCAAATTAATAGTTAATGGCTCTACATGTGAATTTATTAGCTTCAAATGTGCTGTCCCCTTAATAATCTCACTAACATCAAGCTGGCCTGCCAAAACACTGCTGCGTAGATGTATTTCAAAAGCTGCAAATAAATGATGTCTGAAGAAGATGTGCTGAATTAACTATTAAAACACTAATGTATCTGTAACAAGTGGTGAGTAGTCTGTTATTCTGATTCTATTACTTTCCTCATGTGAGAAGCCTCATTTCCTATCTACTCTGCATGTTAGACTAGATATCTGCACATATATTTAACAAAGTGGAAACACATATAAAAATAAGTTATTGCAGAAGAGGAGACAATATCCAGCTTTTGTACCTACCAAATTTAATGGGATTTTGTGATCATGTAAGGAAAAAGATGCTTATACCTGAGGGTAATGGAAAATGAAAGAAAACAAATTGATTTTTATTATTAGTGAAATTAAATATCAGGATTTTAAGATATAATTTATGGGTTTGTAATATTGATTTACGTTTGTTTGCGTATGTGTGTGTGTGTGGTTATACTTCCCAATAGTAAAGCAGTTGGTTTGGGCACATGCTTAAAGGATATTTACCAACAGGAATATGCCTTCCCATAAATCACATATCTCTTGATGATGCATCTATAACCATTTAGTTAACATGACACCACAGGGTACTTATTTCATGATTTATAATAAATGGAAAAGGATAATCCCTGAAGGGGAGTATTTATTGAGAATGCGAACTGGAAGCTTAGGAGGCAAATTTCTGACATTTACAGATAAAAAGATTGCTGGGTGTTGTAAAGTGTGGATGAGAAGATTGGGGTACAAATTTTAAAGAAGGTACCTTGCAGAACAGCTATTAAATTATAAAGAATGGGGCATTTTGCACTTTTTCTGGCAGCTTGATGCTGTTAAACAAAAAGGGAACCAAAACACGCACAGCAGACAGTAGAAACTTTCTTAAGATGATATTAAAGTGGATAAATTATTCAAAGGGGCTATGCAATTATGTATGGGGTATGTAAATATTTAAATAAAATTAGCTTGTTAATTTTTGAAACTAAATATGGCCCTTTGGAATGGTGTCAACTTGAAATATTGTAAATTGAACACAGTTTAACAACAGCAATAAAAAGATCAGAATGGAGAGAAAAGGCATACAAGCTTCCTTACAACATCCTCACTGCACGTGAAGCCACATGTGGAATGGCCACTGCCGAGTCTGGTACAATATTTAAAACTTTTGCAGAAATCACCCATATTAATGGTTGTCATCACAAATAACTTGTCAGTCAGCAATTGTGGCATTTGTTCAATCAATCAATCAATCAATCAATCAATCAATCAATCACTTTATTTGTATCCAGCTATTTTCCCTAAGAGTGGGACTCAAGACACCTTAAAGAATAAAAAGAAAAATCGCATCTAGTTAAAATATTAAACGTGTGAAGATTAATCTAAAATTAAACAGGCCATAGAATTAAAACCACATAAACCATTGATTAAAAACCTTAGATTAAAAATACAGTGCTAAACTAAGGAATCCATTAAACAATAAGGTTCCAAACTCCTGCTGGAATAGACAAGTCTTCACTTGACAGTGAAAGGAAAGGAAGGAAGGAGTAAGCCTAACCTCCCTAGGAAGGGAGTCCCTCAGTCTAGAGATTTCCAAACTGTGTGTCACAACACATTAGTGTGTCAGCTTCAGTATGTAGGTGTCTTGCATGAATGTAACAGGCAAAGGGACTGCCTCTGTTGCCGCCTGGGCCAAGGAAGACCCCAACGAGGGCAGCAGTGGGCCAGGCTCAGATGGAGGGGCTGCCTCTCCGGCCACCACTGCCACCGTGGGCCAAGGAAAACCCTGTCAAGGGTAGCGGTGGTGGTGGGCCAGGTGTGGGTGGAGGGGCTGCTTCTGCTGCTGCTGATGGCATCCCTGGCCGAGGAAGACCCAAGTGAGGACGGCAGCAGGCCAGGCTCAGGTGCAGGGGCTGCCTTCATGTACTGAATTGCTTACTGAATTACTGTGTCATGAAATGATGCATGTCTAAAAAGTATGTTACCAACATGAAAAGTTTGGAAAACTCTGGTCTCAGAACAGCCATAGAGAAAACTCTCTCCATGTTTGCACCCAACGTGCCTGTGAAAGTGGTTGGACTGAGAGAAATGCCTCCCCCAAAAGTAGAGTTTAGGCAGTTTCATGTGCAAGGATATAGTCCTTTAGATAGCCTAGACCTGAGCTGTGTAGGGTTTCATTAGGTGATCATCAGCACTTTGAATTGTGCCCAGAAACTGACTGGCAACCAGTGGAGCTGTTGCAACAAGGGCATTGTGTGATTCCTGTAGTCAGTCCTGGTCAACAGTGAGGCTGAAGTCTGGATCAGATGAAGCTTCCAAACACTCTTCAAAGACAATTCCACATAGAGAGTGTTATAGCAAATCAAATGGGATGTAACTAAGGCATGTGTCACCATGGCCAAGTCAGATGTCCCAAGCAATGGAAACTGTTGCTGCACTAGTTTAAATTGTGCAATTTACTTATTTATTTAGGCAGATTCATAGGCTCTGTCAAAGAGCAGCATGGGGACTGCCTGTCCCATGCCCACCATTTCATTCACTCACCTACTTATTTCCCCCTCTCTCCCCTGAGTGGTAAGCTTATCTGTTGGCAGTGGTTTGATCTGAGAAGTCATCAATTTTTTTTTTCCTGATGTCTCAAAGCAACCCTCTGTCAAATGATGTGAGTTTCTATATGACAAAACCAGAAGAAGAAAATTTCTTGTCTTGCTTTTATGCTTCTTGAAGGTATCCAGGTGATTAGTAGGGAACAACATGCTTAACTAAGCTGATGTTTGATCTGATCTAATAAGGCTTTTATGTTCTATAAAGTGGGGATGCAGAACATGTGCCCCTCCAGCTGTTGCTTGACTGCCATTTCAATGGGCAAAAGGGGCCGTGGAGGTTCTGAATTGCACACATTCCCTACTATCACTGTAGACATATGCCTCTGAGTGCTCTCTGCCCAGAGTCATATTCTCAGTGTATTGTTATACTGTCATATGTATCATTGCTATTATCTCCACCACATATTATATTCTCTACAGGATCCTTGTCAATAATAAAAATCCAATGCAGTCCTAGAGAAGGATTTCAGGGTTTTACTTTTATTGAAACAGATTTTCCAAGTGCTTTGGCTTCCCTTTTTTTCCATAGGAACGAAGGACAACTAATTACTTATTCGGGACAAAGTAATAATTAAAAGGTTGGACCTGGGCACACTATTATAAGAGAAGCTGCAGTTGCATCTGTGTTGCAAATCCTGAACTCAGCAGGGTTGTGGACTTCCAAGACCCTTCCAAATCTATGATGCTAAAAATGATGAGCCCAGCTATTGAGGATAACCTGCCTTTATACAAATTGTCTTGTCTAATTACCTACCATACTTGGAAAATTCTTTCTTGGATGACATTTCCCAAAGAATCCTCAGCCAGCACGGTCAAAAAAGCAGCTTTTACCTGCATCTCCAGCATCCCATACTGAGTTGTGTCAACTGGTTACACAGAATGTGGCAGACCCTTACGAATGGATTTATTCATATGAAGACTTTTTAAATAAATCAGGCAACCAAGAAGCATTTGGTGCATTTCTCTTTCCCTACAATGTAAATACTCTACGCTCTGGAGTGTGTTCTCTCTTTTCTACCCATCTGAAGAGTCTATATAACAATTGCATTAGTCATAATGAAGGTAATCCAGCTAATGTTCTTATCCTTACAAAGAAAATGGGGTTATACAGTTTTTACAATATTTAAAGTTTTAGCAGTTTTAGAATATTCAAAAATAGTTTAAATATTCTTCAGTATTTTAGAAAGGACAACAAAATTACTAATGCACTGATCCTAAGATATGCTTTTTATCTACATAGAGTAAAATACATTGAATTTAGTGACAAGCTTTCAAACATGTAGAGATTTAAGGGATTACCATCTAATGAGAATCATAGAATCATAGAAATGTAGAGTTGGAAGAGACCACACAGGCCATCCAGTCCAACCCCCTGCCATGCAGGAACACCCTCAAAGCACTCCCGACAGATGGCCATCTAGCCTCCGCTTAAAAAGAAAGCAAGAATGAACTAAGAAAGTAGATCACAACATCTACCACAACTTAGTAGTAAAGTAAATTGCTTTGTACAGAGAACAATCTGGTAGATGACAATAGGAAACGCCTCTGCCTGACATCCCAGAGAGCCAATAGAAAATATTGGACTAGGAAGAAAAAAAAGTCTTACTTGGTATGAAATAATTTCCCATGTTTCTCCCTGTGTGTAGGGAACCAGTCACTACAATGGGTAAGAACTGATTTCAGTTCATTTTTAATAAGAATTTACCCAAATTTGCAAAATTATTCATATCTGGGATGGAGAGAACTTTTTAAAAAAATGGAATGTGAGTAAAACAAATATTTATCTAACCTGGTCCTGGGATTTGACTGTGTGACTGTTAAAAGTATGGCTTTGAACCCTGTGCAATGTATTAATCCATATTAGTGCTGACTTAGGTTTGTCACCTCTGATTTCAAAAATAAGCTCCTCTTCTTTAATATATACATGGTGGGTAGGTAATATGTGTTCCTCCATGATGGCAGTAGCTGTTTGTATTGAATCTGACCAGTAAAACTTGGAGAGAACTATGCTTCTGCTAAACATTGAAGAATTTTCAAAAATTTGCAAGCTGCAGGCTTAAATAAAGTAAGATTTTAAAATTTCAAATGTGAAAGAAAAACCAACATACCTTATGAGCTGTGTTATGGACAAAGGCTATGTGTGAGAAACCTGAAAGTGTTTGGCTCCAAAGCTTACGCATGTATCTCTAAGGAGAAAAGAATGAAATTTGACAATAAAACAGAAGTGGGTATATTTGTAGGATATACACCAAGATGTAACTGCTACAGAATCCTACATCCAAATAATGAGAAGATTGTTTTAGCCAGAGCAGTGTATCTTGATGAGACTGAGAGGCCAGGTACATAAAAAGTGCTGGACAGAAAAGACTCTACTCTAGTCCCAGATGAACAAGAAGAAACATCCAGTGTAACACTGAAGCTCAATGAAACAGTCAAGGCATCTGATCCATAAGAAAGGGATGCAGGAGTGCAACTCAGATGTTCAGACAGACCAAATAAAGGACAATTACCCAGATATCTTTCCAGATTTGCAAGACTGGAAGAATTTCCAAAAGCATCCACATGGGCTGAATTAGATAAGATGGCAGCAAGATGCCACAAGAACAAAACTTGGATACTTAACAGAAATTCCATAAAGAAAGAATGTTGTGAAATGTAAGTGTGTCTTCAAGACCAAACAGCACAGCACAGCACAGAAAATGAAGCATTACCAATCAACAGCAGTATAAAGAATCCATTGGAAAGTTTATGTACATAAGCAAAGTGACAAGACCAGATATATCAGTGCCTGTTGAGATTTTGTGCTGAAGAACCCTCTTGCCAACTGAATGTGACTAGAATGCAGTAAAGAGAACAGCCAAATACATGAAAGAAACTGCACACCTCAAACTTCAACTGCAAGCAACCTACATTAACAGGATATGTCAATACAGATTTGGTCAATGATATCATTGATCATAAATCTACAAGCGGATATCTATTCTTTTATGGAAATGGAATAATTGATTGGACTACACAGAAACAGAAGACAGTTGCAACATCCTCTATTGAAGCTGAATATGTTTCAGCCTCAAAAGCATGCAAGCAACTAACATGGCTTCACCCGTTATGGATAGACTTTGGAAAAGAAGAGCCAACACCTTTTTAATCCTCTCTGTTGGAGATATGTGAAGATAATCAAGGACGAATAAAGATCTCTCAGACACAGAAGATCAGTCCTCAGCTTAAATATGCTGAAAGAAAGTATCATTTCGTAAAGGATGCACAGGAACAAGAGTTTATTAAGCTGGAATATTTCCTAATACAACAGATGATTGCAGATGTTGTTACCAAGCCCAGGGACCATTATGAAGCTCTACAGGAGAAGATGAATCTTCTGGACTCATGCACACACTGTTGGGAAGGGGTGTTAGAAGTGCAATAGCACTTAGCACTGAACAGTCAAGAATTCCTGAGAGGGCAGTAATAATCGGGTTAGATAGTTTGAGTGATCCAAAGTGTCTTCCCTTGTGGTCTATCAATCTTGACCCCTCTGTGATATAAACTGATACTCCCAAGGATGTTTTCTCCACCTCTTCTCTTCCTGCCAGTTCTCTCTTAGCTCTTCCCTAGAATAAAGCTAGATTAGATGAGCACCCTATCCTATTTTAGAATGGAGTTCCTATAAGAAAGTCTTCAGCTTGTTTCTTTAAGTTATTGGTGTCTTTGCTCCTCAATCGGATCTCTAACTGCTGCACACACACTCTGGGGTTGTTACCACTTTTTTGAGAAAGAGGCTTCTCATGTTTAACATCTCCCTGTTAGGCAAGTTTTGTGTGGTCTTCTTCATGATGGTAATAGCCCTCTGTATTGAAGCTGGCCAGTGATACTGGAGAGAACTATATTTCAGCTCATCTTTGAAGACTTTTTCAAAAATTTGCAAACTGAATATTTGGTACTGAAGTAGTGTAAGATTTAATAATTTCAAATGTGCAAGAAAAACTGATAGATATGTGTACATGTAGTAGTGACTAATGGGGATGGTATTCTGATGATTATTCATTCGCACTGGATAGAACACATAATTTAATCAATGTTTCCCTGCCGTGAGAATATTCTTGAAAATTTTTCAGTTTTCAAAGATATTCTCACAGCGGGGAGATGGTCTCCTTCCCATGTTCATCATTTTTCTATTCCACTCAAACAGTCATGTAATGGTTGAGGGGTGGGAAGGGGAAGCTGGGGGTGATTGTCTGGCTATGTTCTGTGGTTGATTTCATCCTCTGGGACCTTGGAGGACCCTGAGGAGGTCCCAGAAGATGCCTGCATTGTTGTACGCCAGCTAGCACAACATTACAGAGGAATGATCCTCGGCTGGCCTCCAACCCCTTTCCTAGTGACTCTCTGGTTCTCTTGGAAGGAACAGATGGCAGCTGAAGATTGTTGTCTAACTATCTTCTGATATGATATCCAATATGGTACAATGATTTGAGTGCTGTACTAGTACTCTGTGAGCCCAGGATTTGAATCACTACTCAGCTATGGAAACCCATTGGCTGACTTTAGACAATCATACTCTGTCAGCCTTAGAGGATCAAACTTAGTCTGAATAATTCTTGTCAAGAAAAGCCTATGACAGGGTCAACTGAAAGCATAACAACAATGTTCTTCTGGCCTGTGCACAATGATGGAGGCATTCTTTGAAACTTTGCAGGTTCCCCCAAAAGTCCCAGAGAATGATGCATGCCAGCTATCAGAACATAACCAGACAATGATGCATAGCTTCTCCCCCCCGACACACACTATTCTTGTCCACTGCAGGCGGTTCCAGGGGGCAGGAATACTCTACATGTGCTACTTGAAGATGTGAGGGGAAAAAATTTTTAAAAAAGGATTTGAGGGTTCACCTGATTGGGGTTTCACAATGCTCAAAAAGCTCCCTTTTCCCCACAAGTCTTTGCATATTTTTCTATCCCTAGTCAGTAATCCCTTTCACATTTGTAATTTCTTACATACTATGGAAACTAATCACAGAAGGTAAGCAAATCTTCCAGGGGGGTTTAGGGCAGCACAGGGAGCCTTCAAGCAAAGCATAGCCTAGGACCCCCTTCCTTGTTTGAAGTGCTTTCTGCTCACACAGCAATATCTTTGGCTATGAGCAATTGTTGTTCGAAGTTAGACTCAAACAAGTTTCTTAAAATGCCATTGGCAAATAAAAATACTGATAATGCCACTTTCATAAAGGTGACCACAGTGACATATTTGTAAAACAGCAGGCATGCACTCATAAACAGTTAACAGCTTTCTTTCTAAATGATTCTAAAAGAGGGTTTCATATAGCGATGCAATGAGAGTCTTCTGTTCATGTATAGCAATTCAAATAGTACCTGTCCATGCCCTTTCTCCTACAAAAACACCCCATGAAGTTGTGGTGTATGATCATTATCTATAGAGGTGTTGTTTGGCACATTACAGATGTGATGAACTCTACTTGCATAAATTGGTGACTACCTGAAAATTCATTAATTCTGGATCATAAAATACTGTAGACACCATCGTCATCATGATTCCGCAGTCTAAGCTCAGCATGTCCCGTAACCTTTGCAGTCATTACCTGGTTACTCAGAAGATTCTGATTAAACATAAAGAAGCTATTAACCAACACTGAAAAACAATTTTTCTTTGTAGGTCTTAGGGATAAGTTTATTTCTCATTTAATTAAATGGCAGGATACCTATGGATTTCATGGAGTGGTACATCATGCCCCAGAGGAGCAGTTTTATGGCTCTTCCTCTCAAAGCTAACAAAAAAATTGTTCTTGTGAAAAGTTTACAAATACAGCTTTGCAAAATCTAGCTCGTTATTTCCAAAGGTATTTCCATGTTCAGATTATTATCAGGTGTCCTTAACACCTGATTTGGATTCTTTACAGTAAGAGTCTGAAATATGTCTTTGGATGACACACTTATTATTGTGTACAGGTAGGGGTGTAAATGGATTTGCTCCAAAGCATCCCGAAGCTTAAATATGCAGTATACATTCAGTAGATGCTCCATCATCAATGGGTGCTTCATCATCAATGAATGCAATTGATTTTGTCACTGGATGTATATGGTCGGCTTTTCCCCCAAATGACTATTGTCAAAATGACAGATTTCCCACTTTGTCTGAATGTTGTTGTTGTTGTGATCATCATCATCATCATCATCATTTATTTATGTAGCACCATCAATGCACCTGGCACTTTACAAATAAAACAACCAAAAACAGTGGGACTTACCAAAGGTGTACAGTCTAAAACATATGTGTATGCATAGATACACAGAGGGAAAGAAGGAATAATAAAACTATACCGTACAATTGTGAAACGAACTATCCAGATAAAATGCAAAAAGAAAGCACAACATAATTTAAAGCAAACTGACAAACACATGTAATCAAAATATATAGATTATAAAACAGTGTTAAACTAAAATTCCCAAAACTTTGGAAAGCAAGAAAGTTTTTAACTGAGATTTAAAAATAACAAGAGAAGGAACAGTCTGCAAATATTTAGGAAGGTAGTTCTAAGAGTATGGAACAGTGAGTGAAAAGGGATGAAGCCACACAAAGGAAGAGGAAATATTTAATTTGAGCATTAGAGTACCTAGAATGCAGATCTCAAGCAGGATGGTAAGAAGAAATAAGAGCTGAAGGGTAAGAGGTAGGTAGGTTGTGTAAGGCTTTGAATGTTAAAACAAGAATCTTGTACTGAATCCTACAAAGAATGGGTGACCAATCAAAATGACAGGCAAAAAAGGTAACCTTAGGAGCAGAATGTTGAATGAAAGCCAGAGGACTAAGGTGAGATAATAGAAGCCCAGTCAAAAGAAGATTACAATAATCAGGGTGGGAAATGACCAAGGCATGAACTAAGTTCTTAGCAGAGGAAGAAGAATGAAAAGGCCTGATTTTGACAATATTATAAAGAATAAAATGACATGATTTTGTTACAGCCTCAGTGTGAGGAACAAAAGATGAAGAGTCAAAAATAAAGCCAAGACCACATGCTTCCTTCACGAGATAAATGGAAACATTATTAACAGTGATGAAGAATGTATGTTGTAAAGAAGGTTTTGGAGAAAAAACAAATAGTTCTCTCTTTGCAGCATTAAATTTTTGGTGACAATGAAGCATCCATGTTGGGATAGGTGAAAGACATACAGTAATATGATATTCAGTGTCAGAAGAGAGTTCTGGAGTGAAGAAATACAGATGACTATCATCAGCATAAAAATAATATTGAAAACTATATGAACCAAAAAGATTACCCAAAGATAGTGTATAAAAAGAAAACAACAAATGGCCCAGAACAGAACCCTCTGGAACCCCAGTCATAAGGGGCGAAGAAGAAGACCTGTGATATCCATTTACCATATTAAATGAACAACCTGAGGCCCTTTCCACAGGACGATGCACTCATGCGTTGTTCCGTCGAAATCCCAGCAGCACCTCTGCCAGTATGGGAGCATGTCCCCAGCAATCCTCTCTGCATCAGAACAGCTGCCTGCGGAAGGGCACATGAGGCACATGGCCAGTCCTTCCACACTGCAGCTGGCCTTCTTCCCATGATGCAGTGGGGAAGAAGCACATGATCATGCTTCCAGCCCTTCTGTGTGGCCAGCTGTGATGGAAAGCTCGCTCAATCAGGGGTCATTGACAGAGCTTTTCCATCAACGATATACTCCACGATCACACCAGCTGGTGACACAAAAAGAGTGGGACCACAGTGATGTCATGTAGAAGCATCATCGTGATCCCACTCCTTTCATGTCCCCATGCCAAGACGCCATCCTGTGGAAAGGGCCTGAGAGAGTAGATGTGAACCAGCTGAGGACTGAATCAGTACATGCTAGGTCCTGAAGTGAATCCAACAAAAGAGCAGGATCAACTGCATCAAAGGCTACAGAGAGACCAAGGAGAATAAAATCTGAATATAGGTCTTTTGACTTGGCCTGAAGGAGATAATTTGTTTTTTGTAAGAGCTGTCCAGAGAGTGGAAAATCCAAACAGAAACAGGAGAAAATAAGTTGAAGTAATATACATAAATAGGACATTCCAAAACTTTTGAGAGGAAAAGCTACAGTGAAACAGTGAGCTAATTAGAGAAGATGAATCACATGGAGGCTTCTTAAGAACTGGCGAAAAAGTAGCATGTTTAAACTCAGAATGAAATGAACCAGTAAAAAGAGACAGATTCATAATATTTCAAATTTGGGAATATCATAAGTATTGTACTCTATCAGTGCACATCCCTGAAGCCTCTCTCACTTGGCTGGGAGAGTAGGGTAAAGGAGAACAAATGCTTATCGTAAAATGAGAGACAGAGAGGATTCAGAAAGTGAGGATTCAGGCAAGGAAGCTGTAATTCACAAACACAGAAGAAAGCAAAAAGATGTACTTTCTCATTTGGACATAGAAGAAGAAGGAGAAGGAGGAGGAGGCGGAGTGCATATGCTAGAATGAAAGATGGAGAACTGAGAAAAGACATGATGGTTGTCAACACACACAACTCTCAGTCTCTTTAGGTCTAGACCAGGGATGGGCAAAGTATAGCCCCTGTAGAGTTCGAAGGTCCCTCTCCCACCCAATTCTGACTTCTGCCCTTGAACAGGAGACAGGAACTTCCCTCAAATTCTCTTAATTACAAGCTGACACCACCCACCAAATTACCCCAAAGCTTCAGAAACACAGTTGCCTGGGAATTGCTAATCTCTACGTTTAGAGATCCCTTTCCTTCCTCCACCCCCACCCCTTCTGGGTGAGAGAAATCTTATCTACGCGTGTTGCCGAGGAATGTGTGGGAATGGAGAGGAAACAGAATAAATACTTCTCTGTAAAAATCTCTCTAAGACATGCAAGGTAAACAAGAGAAATATTATTCATGAAAGGCCCCTCTCCTCCAGGTACGCTTAGTAGTTACAGTATAGACAGGTTCCTCAGATCAGCCAAAAGTTCCAAAATAACAGGAAAACCTAATGCAGCTAAGTACATTCTAACCACTCACATCAGTTGGTCATTTCTGAGATGGTATGCAGGGCAGCCTGGAAACAGGCTGATGGCCTGTCTCCCAATGGCATATTTGCCCCTTTGTTGATGTCTTGGATCTTTCCTTTGTTCTGGCTCTCACCTCATGGTCTCACAAGGATTTTTATAACTTCTCCATCACAGCATCTCAAAGATTCTCACCTTTCTCCCCCTGACTGGGCAACTATCTCTCGTGACCTATGATACTGGCACCAATAAAACCTAACCCTAGCAGTTCATTAACCCTTTATTTGTCTGAAGGGAGAACTATCTCCCTTAAGCACTGTTACCTGGATAATGGGAAACCCCAGCCCCAGAGCCATTTTTGTGACACCCCCAGGGCTCTTCTGTGCCAATTTTCCCCCAATGTTTTGTCTCCAAGTGTCCTCTCGGGCATATGAAGAGCATTTTCACCACATTTTTGCCCCCCTTTTTAAAGTAGAATGTGAACAGGACAGCCCAGGAGATACCTTTTTCTAACCAGAAAGTAAATGAGAAATTGACACCTAATTTACTTGCTGTTAGAAAAAAGATCTAGTTAGAAATTCTTAGCAAAATTGAAAAAAAAAAAAGTTAGGGTGGGTTGCAGTACCCCTCCAACCCCTGGCATTTGTACATGTTTAATCTGAGTTGTAGGTTGGGGTGACCTGGAGATAGAATACTATAATATTACTATAGCACTATAATACTTACTGTGAAATAAGTATTCCATAAGTAGGGGGAAGGAGAGAGAACGTATGTGTGTATGTGTATGTGTGTGTACATGTATGTGTATGTATGTGTATATGTGCACACACACACACACACACATAGTAGTACAAAAGTTTGCAATTAAAGAGTTATACACGTCTAAAAATTACAGCTAAGCTCTTGCATCATAGGCTATGATTTGTAACCTTATGATGATATACATATGTTCATGTCAAGTTGCACAAGTCTTCTAGTAATTGTGATGATGTGTATCAGTGAGTCTTGTGCGGTGTCCTGTTTCATAATAAGAGGTTCCATTGTGAAACTGGGCACTGCATGAAACATGCCAATATGTAACAGGGGCTGCCTTTAAGCAATGGGACCCAAAGTGTGATGATGCCCATTGGTCAATGGGCTCCATGAAACTAAGGTCGTCCCATGGGACCCATGAAACGAAGGTCGTCCCATTTGCACAATGGTCCCAAAGATGGAGCTATGTCTTTGCTCCCCTCCTTAATATGAACAGTTGGCAATGGTGTAATTCAACTTTCTGATACTGTGAGTTGGTTTACAGTGGTGTACCTACCAGCAGGATGCCACCCAATGTTGAACAGGATCACTTTGGAGGTCAGGAAGAAGATGTTGCGCTACCCTTTTCTTTTGTAAAGAGACTGATTTTGTCACATCTACATTTCTAAAGATTTATTACAGAGGATAATTTTATAGTAATATTATTTACTCAACAGTTCTAAACCTCTACAAGTTTTAAACTGCCTTAGAAAATTCATTCATGATTTGTGAATCTTAATCATGGCACTTCACTATTCAGTGAAGAGCTAATTGTTAAGACTTGTCTATGTTATTGAATTTCATTGTAGTGTAGAATTCAGATTATCATAGTGATCATTAGAACATTTAAATTGTTCTAAACTTTCATGTTCCTCAAAAGATTTTCCCCCTCTCTACTATATGCTAGGAGATAACAACCGACATTTTGCTGACTGACTCCATGTTGACTCTCAAAAACAGTACAAAACTCAACATCCACAGAAACACAATATATTTTAGAGTTAGTAATATTTCCAGAATAGTGTGGAAGCTTTCAAGTTTCCTAGAACTCTTTATAAATGTATGAGATGTGGCAGGTGGAATAGACAGGATAAAGTCCAAAAGCTATATGTTTCTGCCATGAGGGCAGCAGATGAAATGGAAGATGCTACAAACTCTTGCTATTCTACAACTAAGGAAGTACTCCATGAGCAGAAATGGCTCACTTCCATCTCTTGGCATCAAAGCACACTCTGCAGTACCTTACTCGGTATGCCTCACACTTTGCTGCACATTAGCTACACTTACAAACACAGAAACATAGCATTCTTTTTCTCCAAATGTCCAAACAAAGAAGAAGCTGAAAGACTGCAGCCTTTTTCTAAACTACAAATAGAAGGCAGTATGTTTTCATTAACACACCACTGAGCTTCCTAGGGGGAGGAAAAAACCCTGCTTGCACTTGGCAATGGCAACAAGACTCTTCTGAAAGTCAATATTACCATCAGCTACATGGGGACACTCCACAGTTTATCATGACAAGACCGCTTTGCAGTTTACAATACACAAGGCTAAAGCGGCAATAAAAATCCTGCAGTGATGTACCTATGTGAGAACAAAAGAAAAATGGCATTAAAGATAGTGAAACAGCAAATATATATTACTTTATTAAGAGCTCACATCAATAGTTCCTATCAGACATCCATCTAGAACACATTGTGCTTCTTCCTCGTAGTCATTCACTGTAACACTCTTTTCAACATCTTTCTGATACAAAACTACAGAGTAGTCTGAACTGAGATTGAACTGAAACAGCTCTCTAAGGACCAACTTCTATTTGAAGGTCTATGATTCCAATGTCCTTGTCTTTTAAGGTCTGTGGAGGTTTTTTGGCTGGGGGAAGTGAGGCTGGCAACTGCTCCCTGCTCATGTCAAATAATCAATGTGACCCAGGGCCATTTTTTGATGACCACAAAGCATTTTTCTGAAGGCCACAAATTATGTATGGCAAACATAATTTGTGTACACAACAGTATCTCTCTCTCTCATTTACTAGATGACAACATTATAAGATTGGCACTCTTGCAATATTGTTCATGTTGTAAGGCCTTGATTAAGGACATCCCAGGATTTCTTTCCATTCGTATTTTAAAAGAAACCAGCATGATCCTTACTTCCTTGAATAATGCACAACTCTGAATCCAGTTTCCTTCCAATTTCACACTTTTCCAAATTCTGTGATGCAGTTATCAGTTCAAATAACATACCAATAGATGTTACAAATAATATTTTAAGATACAATACACTGCATACATTTGAATGAAAATAAATCCAAAATACTGAAATGCTACTTTTGGTATGTTTTTACACAATCATAGATTAATGTGGGAAAAGGACAGTTGGGCCTTTGGACTGGAAACATGCAAAACAGAAACAGACAAACAAAAGAGAATGATCTGTCTTTCTCTGGGTGTGATCAAAAGGGCAGCTTGAAGGAGTGTTTTGCATTCGTTTTATGAAAACAATGCAAACTGTGATTTCTGGATCTCCTACCTTCTTACCAGCAAGTATGCTTCATTTGGGTAAACTCCCTCTTCTGGCAAATCCCTCCCCCATGAGAAGTTCCCCTATGCTGTATACCTCTGGGATTTTGCCAGATATTTTCCCTCTCAGGGAGAAGAGGGAGAAAACAAAGTGGGCTGTAGTGAGAGGGGAGTCAAGCAAATAATCTGCACTGCACACATGGCCATTTACACACAATGCAGGGGGGATGTTACCTAGTGTCCTTCAGATAATTTTGGACCACAACTTCCATAAATCCTGGTCATTATGACTGAAGACTATGGGACTGTAGTCAAAGGCATCTGGTGGGCTTACCCTTGCTATGTGAGGTAGTGGTTTGAGCACTGGACTGTAACTCTGGAGACCAGGGCCCTTTCCGCAACGTACCTTTTCATGGAGCTGGGGTGCGGGGATTGCGCGAGCAGCCTCCAGTGAGAGGCTCTCGCATCCCGGTTCCTTCAGCTCTGCAGCTGCTGCCTGCTTGCGCGAGAGCCCCACCTCTTCCTTCTACAGTGCAGCCTGGGAGTTTCCCAGGCTGCTCTGGGGCAGGAAGCATGAACGCTGCAGCTCTGGAGCTCCACACACACAGCAAGTGTGCGCGGGGCCCCAGAGTGATGCACGATTGTGCACCATTTTCGGCTCAAAGCCGAAAATGAAAAAGTGCACAAGCAGCACCTGCCAGACCCTGGAGCATTGCATGATTGTGAGTGCATCATGTGGACCGCTCCTCACATTCGTGCGACGCTTGAGGGGCCCTTTTGCATGGCAAATGCTGTGTGAAAAGGGCCCAGGGTTTGAATCTCCACTCAGCCATGCAATCCATTGTGTGACCTTGGGTAAGTTGCACTCTTTCAGCCTCAGATGAAGGCAAACGGAAAACCCCTGTGAACACATCTTGCCAAGAAAGCTTGTGATAGATTCATCTTAAGGTCATCATAAGTCAGAAGATGATGTGAAGGCACACAGCAACAACAGCAATATCTATCATAAGAAGACTAGGTGAGATCCTTAATCAGACCAACTTTGTCTATTTCCTATAATCCCACTGAGAAGTTCCCAACAGGAGAAGAGGACCATAGTTCTTCGTGGCTACCCAGAAACAGCGTTTCAGAGGGTGATTTTTCTGAACCTGAAAGTAGCACTTATTAGTCACTGATAGACTTCCATGAATATTCTATTTCTTTTTTAAAATAGTCTGAGTTGGTGGTGATCACCTCATGTTGTGGAAGTGAATTAACTATGAATGCTTTTATCTCTCATAACTTCCTGCTGTTTTGTTGGAAGTTCTAGTATTATGAAAAAAGTAAGAAATACTGCACATCAGAAATATCAGCACTGTTATGGTGCTATTATTCCACTTTCAACATCCTGTGGAATTCTGGGGTTTGTAGTTTACTGAGGCCAAAATGCTCTCTGGCTGAGAATTCTAAATGCCCCTCTCTAAACTGAAAACCCTAGGATTCCATAGGATGCTGGAAGAGGAATAATAGCACTATAACAGTATAGTGCAGAAAGGCCTTTAATTTTTGTAACATGAATGTCTCAGCCTTTATTTGTATGATGCTACACTAAACATTTTCTTGATTTTTTGGGGAAGGAAGGGGGAATTGAATTTATACTGTTCTATTTATACACAAATATATATTTTTACAATGAATAATAGAAATGTAGGCTATGCATTGGATAAAACATATGAATCTAAAAGGGATTTTTTAATAAAAAAACTAGTTAAAGAAAAAAATATTGTTTGACTCAGTACACAAGGCTGCACAGTAAAGCATCGCAAGATGACACGTGACATTGCCTTCAAGGTGAGAGCCAAGAAAAAGGGAAGATTCAAAGAATAGCTCTTCTGCACACCAAAGCTACATGTGTTTACAAGACCTACTCAATAAACAATCAGGGAAGTGTCAAGAAAAACATTGCACAACCAGGGGGGGAATGAGAACAGTTTCATTCTATCAGTGAAAATGTACATGCTTTCTGCTGACATTGTCAAGTTATTATTTATTTATTTGCTTACTTACTTATTTCATTTATATCCTCTCTTTCACTAGTAATGGGACTCAAGTTGGCTAACAATATATTTTAAAACCATACAAAGTCATTAATAAACATATAAATATAAGACATTTAAAAAGAGATCAGATAATTTACAAAGTGAAAATACTAAACAATAAAAACATTAAAATTCATTAAAAGATTATTTACAAATCTAAATAACAACACCACAAAGCATTTAAGCCCCACCCTAGTCAGTTTTTAAAAACCTGATGCTATACAAATGTTTTGACTTGCTAATGGAAGGAAAGTAAAGACAAGTCCATCCTGGCCTCCCTAGAGAAGGACTTCCAAAATTTGGGGGCACTCTGGGACTTCTGACAAGAACTTCTGAGAAGGTGGTGGGCCAGAGAGAAGGGCCTCTGCACATGACTGTAAGCTCTAATAGGCTCATAAAGTTTTGTTCCTTGCTCTGAAATCAAGGTGTATTTTATTCACATGTAAAATTGTAGTCCCAAATTGCAAAATGAATGCATATAGTGGCCTAGAAATATTTCAAAAGATCAACCCTGTCATTGATGTAACCACTTGAAGCATCATGTTTGGAGCATCATGACAGAGCACTACATTACTACCTATTTAAATATGTTATTGTTTTATTTCTAATGCCAGGAACAATGGATTGACTGCCTGTTCCTAAAAAGTACCTATTCAAGTATCTTATCCTTATGTTTTTAATGCCAGGAACAAGTATTGGTGGGACTTTCTCCCTGATGTTCCAGCACAAATTAGTTGGGCTGAGTGCATTACACCTGGAGGGTGTGTGTATCATTTGCTACTCTACCTTAGAGAGAAAACATTCTTCAGCTGATCCCGAAGTGGGAGAGAAGAAACCATGGAAGACCTAGCTTCCTTCTGCTCCTTCCAGAACAATTTATGGGCCCAATTACTTTTCAAGAAGATGTACCCCTGTTGCCCAAGTAGTTAGGCTGGAAACAGAACAAGCTGCCTTAGACCCAGGGATCCAGTTATTTCTGCTTCACCTACCCTGATTGATAGTTGCCTTCTAGAAGTCTTTCAAAGCCCTGTGTAGATATTTAGAAACTGAAAATGGGAATTTTACATTCCATGCATGATGTCTGCCCCTATCAAGCTAAGAACAAGCATCAGAAAGCCTGTTTCTTCAAGATTATGACCCCTAGCAGAATCAAGGTAAACGCTTATTATTTAATAAAATTCATTTTGTTAATTCCTGCTTGGGGGTGGGCAGCTAGATCAGGGGAGGAAAAAAAATCCCCTAAAAAAAATCACTGTTAGATTTCTGCTTTATCGGAGATATTTTACATCATAATATAAGGAAATACATAAAACATTGCTATTGATAACAAATCTAATACCCATTTTACCAGATAATAACTTTTTAAAATTATAACAACAGCAGCAGCCACAATAATAATACACAATATATCTGGTAAGATATATCTGTTGTGTGGGTTGCTTTTTATATTGATGACTGCTGCAGTCAAGATGATGTTTATTGGCTTGAGGGAAAGCTTTATGCGAGGCTGCAAACTGCTGTTTTTTAAATTAAATATCTACATGCTTTACTCTCTGATGAACCGACTCACTAAATCCTTTAAAATTATATTGACTTCCTATTTTCAAGTTCATCTAATCTTGTATATTATCTAAAAGAAGCATATAATATGAGCACTGTCTAACCAAGATTTATTTCACTAACATATTTCTGTTAAATTTATCTTTCCTCATCAAATCCTATATGTTTTTTTGTGTATCAAAAAAATAATTACAGCAACATATTAATATTGCTAATGCGTTTAATGCAGGCACTCTTAGGGAAAGCATTACTACCATAACTCACATCTTGTTATCTTTGGGACAAAAAAATTAGATATTGTTACAGCAGAAAAGTATACAAGATGGGTCTAATCAAGAGATGAATTTTAAATAAATCCCTTAAGAGGTCTCAGACTTAATGAACTTAATGAAAATTAACACAGTGTGAAACAGAGCAGAAATGAAATCATGGACAGCATAAATCAGTGCTCATACTGGAAGTTCAGAAAAGCTTGTATGACAATTTTGAAAACAATTATCTTAAGAGGTCTTAATAATGAAAAAGGCAATAAAGCTATTATAGCTACCCTCTGGAGTGTTCCACTTCACCTTCTTACAGAATTGTTAAAGCAAAAATACAAATATTGCACCCTGGGCTAGATGACCCATATGTTGGCTATTAAAGCAGGTTGGTGAGTTCAACTTATCCAAAGAACCCTAAAGAATTGTATATCACCATTTGTTGGGTTGCCTCAATTCATTTATCATCACAACAAGAAAACAGATTTCCCCACTCTGGCCTATCATTTATGCATTTTAATATAACTGATAAAAAGTTATTCTTATTTTCAGCTAGTTAGCCTGATTGTTTCCTCGTTTGGGGAATGGTTTTCCATGATGAGCTTTCTGGATTAACTAGAAACACTGTTTTTTTTCTCTCTTTATCTCTTTGACTGTGACTGGTTACTTTCAATAAGAATGTTTATGCAAAATTTATCACATTTCATAAGCTATTTTGAGAAACGCTCCATGCCACATTTGTTTCACCGAGATAATGAGGGTGGCACAGTTTCCATTTTTAAAGTTTATCCCCACTAAATGTTTAAGTGACAAAGTGTCTTCTGAAAGGCATCGTATCAGATAAAGATTTAAGAAACATTACTGAACAGACACACACACACATATTCTGGAAATTCAATGTGAAGCAGCGATAAGCTTGAGTTTTGAAATCCGAGCATACCTTCTTTCATGGGTGTAAAAATAAGTCACTCAACAACATCCTTATTTATTTTCAAGTTAATTCTGTTGTCAGTGACAGCCCTGGAGATCAAACTACCAAGTATCCACTGAGGGGTTCTGCACCAGTAACAACAGATCAGCTCCACTTCAAAGAGCAGCAACCTTGACCTAAAACACCCACCCTTACAAGTCAAAGAACATTTCCACCTGTGTGCATTGCACCTTGATCTCTTCAATGACACTGCCAGCAAGGATGCCAATTAGTGCCAATTATTTTAGTGTTTCTTGTGAAGTGTGCACACATTTCATGTCGCGCCCTAAACAAATTTCTCTGATCTCTGAAATCTGGTGATAAGAGTAGGTCAAATGCTGTTATGAATTTATTCAGCAGTGTTGTACAAATGAGCCCCTCTACCACACAGGACAGAGGTAACCGGCTGTGGACAACAACAAAACACCCAAATCAGAGAGATCTGGGTTAGCTACATTCAGCTCATTGAATTTCAATCACAAGGAACGGGTGGTTTTTTAAAAAATGGTAGAGAAACTGCAGGCCAAAAGAAGATGCAATGATATGAACAGAGCAAAACATTTCTCTTGCATGTATCCCAGTGTCAGAACTCACAGCCATTCAGAACCTAAGGGGAAGCCATAACCACACCTCTGTCATGCTTTTAATGGGCAAAGATGCAAAGCTTACTAGGGAGAGTGAGACATAAACAGCAGAAACCATGTCGTAGACTTTGGAGACAAATGGACCACTTGACCCAGCTTTGACCACTGAGCAGCAGCAAATGGAAATGCATGAATTCTCCAATAGGGACTCCATGTTTCCATTCCAAGACACAGAAGTGTGAGAAGGTATGGCAGGATGAGGCCATCCGTGCTTTAGCACAACTCTTAAACTGTATTCTTACAAGAGAAGGAAGACTGAGAGCAGTGGGGAAAGCATCCCAAGGAAAGGAAAATCAAAGGTCAAATGAGATGTGATGTTAATTGTGCAAATGCAATGCACCTGCACTGTTTGGAATAAGTTGGAGGTGTATGAGGTAGCCATGGAAAGAAATTTTGCTGTGCTCAACAATCTCACCAGTTGCAGCAGCTTAACATCTCCAAATGTCCCAAATGCAGTAGCAAATGAAAAGCCAGCATGATATAGTGGTTTGAGGGTCGGACTATAACTCTGGAGATAAGGATTCAAATCCTCACTCAACTATGGAAGCCCACTGGGTGACCATGGGGAAATCACACACTCTCAGCTTAAGATGGAGGCAAAGGGAAAGCTTCTGTGAACAAACCTTGCCAAGAAAATGATAGGTTCATCTTAGGGTTGCGCTAAGTTGGAAACAACTTGAAGGCACACAACAACAAGCAAAGGACTCATTTTGAGAATTTTGAGAATTCTATGGTCTGAACTATTCTTTAACAAAGAGGGGTTAGGATTCCCATTATACAAGGGTCTGCAGAACTGGAGCTGTAACCTGAATGGGAATCCTAGCGATATGGCATTGAAGAGAAGCAGTCAGGTCAACAAGCAGGTCCAAAATATAAGATGTGTATTCAACTATGTTTTGGCAAATGACTAAATGTTCGAGAATAAGGTTATGAATGAGATCCAGCATGGTGTAGTGATCTGAGCATTGAACCCTGGAGATCAGGGGTCAATTTCCTTTTTGGCCATGGAAACCCACTGAGTGACCTTGTGTTTGTCACACACTCTCAGCCCCAGAAAACTCAATGACAGGTTCTCCTAAGGGTCACCATAACTTGGAAACAACTTGAAGGCATACAACAAAAACAAAGATAAGAATGTAATATAACAAAAAGTTTTTTTTAATGACCTAGATCAGGAGAAACATTCCACATACATTATTATATTTCACATTAAAAAATGTATGCTAGCAAAACCTACCTCCTTTCTACTGCAGCTCTCCAATATGACAATTTCCTGGCCAACGAGATACAGAGAAATGTCCAGCTACAGTTGGCCCTCCACATTTGCAGGTTTGACTTTCATGGATTTGATTATTTGTGAGTTTCTTCAAGCCCTCCTTCTCTCCCCCAGGCACTTCTTTCCAGGGGGACTTTCCCTCTCACCTCCAATCAGGCAGTGCAGCCCTTTAAAAACCCACCTCTGGTCCTCCTCCTTCAACAGCCATTGCCTGGGCAGCTAAGCATGGCTCACAGCCCAATTTCCCAGCAACAGGAACCTTCTCCCAATGCCCCTACATACACCCAGGGAAGGAGATGGGTGAGAGAGAGCAAGTATAGGGCCACCATGATAAGACATCCCCATTCCCTGGCCTGGTTTGGATCCTGGGTGTTCATTCTCCCCAATATCGCTCAACTTCTTTCCCACAGACACACATACATTTTGAAATTTGTGAGTTGTCTACTTTTGCAAGGGTCCTGAACCCCTAACCCTAGTGAATGTGGAGGGTTGACCATATGTTCCTACACCTGGATTTCCTAGACAGCAATAACAATACCTCAGGGACTTCTGGAGGACTCCTGGGAAGTCCTAGAGGATACAAATCATTATATATCCAGCAATAGGAAAAAAGCTAGAAGTTTTTCTGCCACTTTCCTTGTTCTCCAGGAAATGACTGGGGGGAAGCAGTGGGTGCCGTAGCACAGTAAAAGCAATTTGGGAGTTTGGTTGGCAACCAGAAAGGTGAGTTGCAATGGCATCGTACCTCACTAACAGGATAACAGCCAATCTTTTTCAATATGTGCCAAGGTTCAAGAAAAGAACCTTAATAAGGGAATTGTAGGACGAACAAGCTTTCATCCCTAGTTTATAGATAACAGGCAGAACATATTGACTGTTACTTCTTCTTCTTCTCCTCCTCCTCCTCCTCCTCCTCTTCATTTATATAGCTCCATCACTGTACATGGTGCTTTACATGAGCAGTTTACAATTGTTCAACTACACATTTTGATGGCCAGTAGTGAATAAGTCTCATTGGTTCCCATGGCTTCAGGAAAAATTCTAAAATACATATTGTGGTAGTACATTTTTTAGGTCAACCTAAAAGGCAAAAAAAATTGTCCGTACTTCCTAGGACTTCAGCTTCCCTCTGCAGACAGAATGAAATAAAAAAACAGGCAGGGAAGAGGGGATGATGAGGAGAAGAACATGACCTTATGTCATAATCAGTTTGTTCTCTCAGATGTGTGACTGGTTTATTGGATATATATCGACAAGTCTCCAAGAATAAGCATTGGAAAATGCACTAACCCCCATAGAAAGCTGTCTAGAAGGCAGAACAGACTTTGCAAGGATGGCAGGTAAAGAGAATAGCAAAAACAGCAACAAGAACAAGGACTATAGTTGCATGCTATTTATGGAGCACACACAGAGTAGTTAATCATTCCACCAAGCAAGCAGCAGATTATCATGTTGAACATTCTAGTTAAATCTCATCCCTTGTGGCTGTATTCAGCCTGAACATTGACTCTTTCATTGGCTTTCTCATGCTGCAACACTCTCCTTTTGATGATGAAATATTACACTGTCTGTAGTAGATCCAAGTGACTGTTGGCAGATGGCAACACATTCAATCCCAAAAAGGGCAAATATAAAGTGTTACACATGAATGTTTGCTTTCCATGAGAGGAAATAAGTGGCCACGCAGCAGCACTTTTCAGAACCATGTAGACCCTTATAACAGGTAAATTAAATAAGACACAACAACGTACTTCTTTGGAACAAAAAGCCAAAGTCATTTTAGACTGCTTTAACAAGTCTGGAACACACAGTCCTCCCCATCCCCCAGTTGTAGGAATTAATAATTGTGTTGCTTTACTCAGCTCTGGGAGGCATTGTGTTCAGCAATTATAGACATCATAGTTCAAGAAGGATTAGACATAGTTCAAGAGGTGAGCTACAGGGACAATAAAGTTTCCAGAAAACAAACCATGTGAAAACTGCAATAGATGGATATGCTTAGGTTACTGTTGTTGCTTGGTTGCTTGGCTGCTGTTAATGGCTTGGCATCTATTTTGCTGTTGAACAATACATAATAAAAGATACAGGTATCTGTCTAAAGCAGTTTACAGTTTATAAACAGGCAAAACAAATGAAAAGAATATTGAGGAAGAGTATTTTGACGTCTGGGCTGGTTTCAAAGTCCTGTACATGGTTTCTGATTACATATAGGGGATTTTTATCTTCCAGGAACAAGCTGTCTCCACCAACCATAAAGGAATACTGGTAGAACCCTCCTTCCCATGTTGGATCCCAGACTTGATTTCCCATTATACTTCTTGTACAACCAATTGCTATCGTATCCAGAAGGCAGTTCATAGCTTGTTCTTTTTATTCTGTTTCAAACAAAACTTCACTAGAATATTAGGAAGAATGAGGCAGTCTCCTCAGGTGTCAGTGAATCAGTCAGTACTGTTTACTAAAATATGTCACTGAAGCCATTTCCACACTAGACTGTTATAGCACTATTATTCCACTTTCAACATCCTATGGAATGCTGGGATTTGCAGGCCCTCCCGAAACTGCAAACACCAGGATTCCATAGGATGTTGAAAGTGGAATAATAGCACTATAACAGTCTAGAGTGGAAATGGCCTGAGGCAAGGCAAATAAGAGTGGAACAAAGGATTCCTATTGATTTATTTAATAGCATTGTGACAGATAATATTCTTATTTATAGTATAATACATTTCTAGTTGTCTTCACTTCCATACCTAAGCAGATAGGATATTTCCTTGAACTCTTCTCAGCAGAGTCATCAACACAAGTTTCTTTACAAACAGCCAGAGGTCATTCAGAAAGTACTGATATAAATATCTGTAATTAAAGCTGCAGGCTCTTGAAGGCAATTAATTTTGTCTACCTTTGCACTTTGCTCATTCACATAGATCCCTGAAGTCCCTCAAATGTTCAATAAAAGTTGTGTCATCTGTACATGTTCTCAGCTTGTTGCCCCAACCTGTCTCAGATCATTTTTATATATTAAGATCAGTCCAAATGTTGATGGATTTGGCATTAATTTTTTAACTCACTGACATGTTGAAATGTGACCATCTTTCCCACCTCCTTCTTTGATTTCAGGCTTTTATCCACCTTCTCTAGATACAGAACATTCAACGTTGCTTTCATGCGTAGTAGGTCACCATAGTGGCTTTCTGTGAATGATCTACTGATGTACTCTGTGTGTGTGTCTGTGTGTCTGTGTTTTAATCAATCATAGTGCAAGCATATCTCTTTGAACCACAACCTGGTTATAGTTGCTGGAAACTAGTCACTTTAACAGTTTAAACCTGCTCCATTCCCCTTTCTTATATCTAGAGATTATTCAGTTTGATTTCATTAGCAGATTATCTCAGAAGATACTGGCAGTCTCCCATGGGATGATTTCCATTCAAAAGAGATATTATAAAAATCACTTCCATGAATGTAAAACCATAACATCAGTGCTTGTGTACTTGAAATTCAGTTACAGGCAATAGGGAGAGGCCAAAAGCAACACAGCCACTCACATACATAGACATCAGTCTTGTCATGGTTAACACTTTCCTCCATAGAAGGACTGGTGGTACCATTGCCTTCTCACATTGTTTCAGTTCTTTTGGTTATGTTTTCTTTATAAATTATGACAAATATATTCTTAGTTTTAGGTAGTTAAGAGCAATTATGGTTTGACCTCAAGCTCTGGAAGACATACATTCTATAAACAGACTCACTAGGTAAACCTGAGCAAAACACTGGGCTTGATTCCAAATCCGCATCCCACAGGCAGGAAGACTTCTGCCTAAGGACATTTCCTGATCCAGCAGAGGAATTTGATTGGCAGAATGTGAGGGCTTGCTTTTTTCCCCCTGCTTCCTCATCTCCCTACAATATTTAAGTACTGACTCTCAAAAATCTGTTCTGGAGAGATGGCAGGGGGGTGGGGGGAGGCTTCCAGAACATAGAGCTTGTGGTGCTGTGCACTTCAGAACATTGGCAAAACTGGTGAAAATAATGATTTCCCCCTTTGTTCTACTTGACAAGAACATTCCGAGTGGAGGGAACACTAGTAAATATGGAAGAACACCCTCGATCCAACCTTCTATCCAGATACTAAAGTCTTTATAAATGGGAATTATAGTAGCCATAAAGATTTTGGGAGGACCAAAGCAATGAGAAAACTCTGTTATTAAGCTGTTATTAAGCTTAGTGATTAGCTAGAGAGTGTAGTGGTCTGAGCTTTAGACCATGACTCTGGAGACCAGGGTTCAATTCCCTGTTCAGTCACGGAAACCCACTGGGTGACCTTGAGCATATCACACACACTCAGCACCCAGAAAACCCAATGATAGGTTCACCTTAGGGTTGCCATAAGTCAGAAGTGACATAAAGGTACACAACAAGAAGAAGACTTGGCACATTATGGCTGAGAGCCTACATCTGCGCATAACTCTACAAACACATTACCACAAGTTAGGGCATCTGCTTTTCACTAATCCATCCTTAATAAATGCAACTGCCTTCCTGCCTTCCATTGTTCCTAGGGGTTGGAGAACAACCTGAATACACAGGCATGAAGAACAAAAGTCTGTCTTACATGATGAGGGGAGCTGTTTCCAACTGCCCGGAATCATGGCTGGATACAACCCATACTATTTCCACTTTTTGAAAAGCTACAACTAGGACTATTACTCAAATGATGTGCAGCACACGAGCAAGACTCAGGCTTTCATTAAAGGCCTTTCATAGTTAAATATAGTTCCTAAGAAGACAGAACTGTGGGTTGAATGTTATATTATGCATTATTCATGGCTTTATTTGCCCCTTTCTCCGTGACAAATCAAATGACTACAATCTTCAACACTTAATTATCTATCTTTATCATCCCAAAATACCATGCATTCTGCACAAATATTTAAACAGCTCTTTTCCTTGAAGAAGCCAAACATAATATGAAAGAGAAAATGTCACTCTCTCAGTGCTGTCAAATCTGGCACCTTTACAAAAATAAAATAAAATAAAATAAAATAAAAAATGAGCATAATGATCCACTTAAGTAACTAAATTTTATCACCTAGAATATCACATCAGACAATAAAGAGAGGAGAGTGCATTATACAACTGCAATTGCTCACTGTGTGTTCATTCATTCACATGTTCTTGTGGTTATCTCTCATATAATTAGTGCATAAAACCCGTGCTTAAGTGTGTTACTAATATCAGTCCTACTGCATGCTTTAGAAAAAGCTATGGCACCTCAAGACTGAACCTGGTATTAGCCTTAGAACTCTTATTGCACTACACCAATATAAGAACACTAAGAAGGGGAAACATGCCAAGTCAGCGACATCTGTGAAGGAAGTAAGCATTTGGAGGTATCATTGGCAGAAGTTGGCTGAGATTTTGTTGGATGCTAGAAGAATGTAACATTATGGCAGAGTACTTGTTCCTGGCTTCTGACTGTGTGGTTCTGCCACCAGGGTGCACCCCTATGGTGAATCAGTAGATGTAGAGCAGCAGTAGAGTTTTAATAACCATCTGGTACACTTTGGCAGCTAGGAGAAGGGAAAGTCCAGAAGGGTGATGGCTCTTTGTTTCTCCCAGCTGCAGCTGGATTGTGGCTGAGATTCTCTCACTCTCCTAGCCACAGATTGACTGTAAGGATGTTCCCCAGCACTGGCAAGCTGGAGTGTCACACAGGGGGTTATTGCACAAGGAGGTACTCAATACCTTCTCCTGCAATGACCAAAACAAGACATATGCTGGTGTAATGGGAGGTTACAAGTGCAAAGGTCATGAACAGCCTTTGTCTATCTTCTGTTGCCACTGCTACATAACTTTGGAAAACATTTAACTGCTACCGTAGTATATCAACAAGATTCTGGTCAAAGTGCTCATCCATGTAAGCATTCCACTTAAGTCCTCTTATGGGTAAAAAACTTTCCCATGGGCCACACTTAGGTAGGGAATTAACGCTTAGTGG
>CM059600.1:301754744-301809744 GCA_030412105.1 Cyclura pinguis
AGAGAAGCACACTTCAGTGAAGTTCTTTGTCCCTGTCTTTAGGGAAAATGTATGTTCAAAGGTCTGCACTGAACATTCCAGAAGATATCATGTGGCTGCATGTATTATCCACCACATATGACATGAACACTGGTCATGACACTGACAAGCATGTAGACACTATATTGGAGAGAAGAGTTGGGAATCATGCAGCCCTGCAAATGTTGGTGGACAGCAAGTCTCAGCAGCCCTAGCCAGAAAAGCCAAAGATGAGGGAGTTGAACATCTAGGACTGCATGATTTCCATGTTGCAGATGATCCAACTTTCAAGGAAGACCTTGAATCACTAGGAAGACCTTGAATGTGTCCAATCACTAACTGCATGATTGACAGGGCATGGCCTTTATCAGTGACCTCAGCCTTTTGTCAGTGTGGGTGTCTATGAGGGGGATAGATACTTCAACCTCTACACAGTAATTTATGCATGTAGGTTTGTGGTGGATTCTGCTGTCTGACACACACATGAATTATTGCACATGAATTATTAATGAATTTTGAATGCGTAAAAAGGCTAAAAATCACACTGCATATTTTTTTTAAAAAAAATCTCTAGAAGAAAGCAAAGTTGTTGTAAAGAATGCACCTGGAGATTTCACAGATCTTACCCCAACCTTCTTCCAAATTTAGAAATGCCCAAATCCACCTCAAACTTTCATTTTATGTTTAAACAAATGACAATCTAGGGATATGCAAGCCCTCTTGAGAGATGTTGCTGAACTTATGAAAACTCTTTTTATTTTCCTTGAAATGTTTCAGATATTTTGCCCTGGCAGCAACTTCTAACCTTTTCTGAATTTTGCCTGAAGCACAGCAGACATAGCTAAAGTGGAGGGGTAGTGGTGTGTAAACTTTGAGGAAACGGAACTAACACCAATCGGTTGTTGTCACTATTAAATCACATGGACACAGGCAGCTGTTGTAAGGCTGGTTGTAAGGCAGGTTTTGTTGTTGTGTGGCTTCAGGTTGTTTCTGAGTTATGGTAACCCTAAGGTTAACCTCTCAAAGGTTTTCTCAGCAAGATTTGTTTAGTGGGGTTTGTCATTGCCTTCTTCTGAGTCTGATTGACAGTGACTTGCCCAAGGTCACCCACTGGGTTTCCATGGCTCAGTGGGGATTTTAACTCTGGCCTCCCAAAGTCCAAGTCCAACATGGAAACTACTATATCATGCTGGCTCTCTATCATACCTGGAATATTTCTATCCACAGTACTGATTTCTAAATTGGGGCAGAAAACAGAAATGGAAATATGAACTTCTCGGTGTTCATTTATAATACAGGAACCCCTTATTAGTTTAAATAGGAATTGGTTAAACTCCTTTCTGGGTTGGGAGATTTCCAAAGAATTAAATCCTATGTACATTGGATCACAAGAACCCCTGATAGGTTGAAAGCATGTGTGACAGGATAGCAGGTTCATAAGAGATAACCTTGCTACTACCACCTAATACATGCGCCACTCCTTAGTCACACTTGACATATAGTTAAAATTGATAAGCTATCCTGGGCCTGTAGGTGTAGTGTTCTTCCACGGGAAAGGGAATACTGATTGGTGCACGAGTCCCCCTTTTGTGGAGGAGTGGTATACCAATGTGTAACTTTAAAGTGTGTCACTTTACATGACGACGAAGCTCATTTTCAGTATGCTTTGGTTTATTTGGCTTCTGTTTTTCATATAGCTTGTTCCATGTTTTCTGGCTGTAGCATAGGAGCTTAGATTGGTCTATGGGACTTAAAATCACAGGTGTATGGTACTACTTGGCTGAAGCAACTATACACCTTAGACCATGAGTAGACAAATTTTAGGGTCACATTCCCCGAATGGATTCAGGGTTACATTCCAGAGGTGAGATTAAGACAGTGGCAGGTAGAACCAGCAGCAAAAAGTGTGCAGGGTCATACTTCTCACCATCTATTTCTCCTTCTTCTTCATTGCTCTCCCTTCTTTCTTCCCTGTTTAGCAGGCTTTGGGAGAAGGGGCAAGAAGCCTCTTGCCAAGGGTATAAACTCCTCTCAGGGAAATTTTGAAATTAGTCCCCCAAAGGTAGAGATATACCTATGGGGGAGGGACAAAATGAAGACATTACCTCTCAAATTCTGCCTGCTCCCATGAAATTTTCCTTCAGTTTCCAAATTTCTGGCATTGCAGAGTGAGGCTATTTCTGCCCTACACTGCTATAGTGCTATTATTCCACTTTCAACATCGTATGGAATCCTGGGGTTTGCAGTTTAAGGAAGGGCATTTAAACTTCTCAGCTAGAGAGCTCTTTGGCCTCAGTACACTACAAACCCCAGAATTCCACAGGATGTTGAAAGTGCAATAATAGCACTATAACAGTGGCCCTTTTCACACAGCATTTTCCATGCGAAAGGGCGCCTGGAGTGTCGTGCAATTGTGAGCAGTGATCTGCATGACACACTCACAATCACACAATGCTCCAGGGTAGGGCAGGCGCTGATTGAGCACCCTTTCATTTTCGGATAGAAGCCAAAAATGGTGCACAATCGTGCATTGCTCCCAAGACCCACACGCACTTACCTGGTGTGCGGAGCCTCCGGAGCCGCACCGGTCACGCTTCCTGCCCCAGCGCAGCCTGGGAAGGTCCCAGGCTGCACTGCAGAAGGAAGAAGCGGGGCTCTCGTGCAAACAGGCAGCTCTTGCAGAGCCGAAGGATCCCGGACGCGAGAGCCTCTTGCCAGAGGCTGCTCGTGCGATCCCTGCACCCCAGCGCCAGAAGAAAGTAAGGTGGAGAAAGGGCCAGTGTAGTGTGGAAATAGCCTGAGACACTGTTTCATTCACACCCAGAACCTTTATAATTGCTGTGTTTGCCTTCCCTTGGTTGCTTTGCCTCCCCCTAAATGTTCAATTGGACTTTTAAGTTATTCTAATGGTAGACACATAGGGACTGAAAGATAATTTCATTTGTTTGGCAAATTTCCTGTTTGAAGAGCAATGCCCTCAGTTTGTACTTCCCATAGCTACTTCCCTGGTTAAGGGTCACATGAACCCCAAAAGCTGCACAGGAACCTCAAGGACTCTGTTTTCCTAAGACAGAGAATTAACTGTGGTCTTTGACTCCTAACACAGAAGGCTACTTCTTGAGTGACTTGATGGTAATGGGGCCACCCATTCCTCATTCCTGTCCTTATGATTTTCAGGCAAACTGTGTCAATTTTTAAAAGAAGCACCTTCATGCTCCATACAGTAAAAAGCAGTGAGCTTCTAAATGAATTGTGATGATTGCCATGAGCAGCATTGTAGTGAATTTTTCATGTATACATTACATGCTAGTACAGATTACTGTTCCCAAGATGAAATGCCATGCAATGTTAGAAAATGAAATTGTATTTGACAAATCATAACTGGATATAGTAACCAGTGCTGAAGAACCAGGAAACCAATCAATCATCAGAAAACCCAAGAAACTTCGATTTTTACTTCTTCAGAGAGAGTAGTAGAAATTATGGAATACTCTGAAATCTCTTTATGGTGACGAAGACGAATTAAGCACAAATGAATAAAGATCACAAAAATAAACGACATCCTGACGATGAACTTGTCCAGCAATAGCGCAAAAAGTTATAGATGTAGGTGGAGAAAAAAGATGTAGCAATGATGACATAGTCCTAAGGATGAAGAAGAAATGTTTTTTGGTTTATACTGTAATGTGAAAGTAAGAAATTTTCATTAACATAAACCAACATGCAAACCAAAACACGATTGTCCTTCAATATTCTCCAAATTTTGCAACACAGTTCTCCAGTATGTGTGTTCGAACAACACAGGCACCAAAATACACATTAGTAAAAATAGCACACAAAAATGCAATAAAGTAGGGAAACCTTCTTGCATGTATGTGTGCCTGTGCGTATGCATGTGTGCATGCATATTAGGCAAATTGCATGACAATTATTAGAAAAAGGCAGAACATACAGAAATTGAAATTGGCATTTGTCCTATCCTACACCATTCCTTTTGAGTGACAGTTTCATGACCAATGGTATGCAGTATAAAGAGAAATGCTTTTCTATTGAGCATCACAGTCCTAGAGGAGGGAGGCACATATTGAGGATTGGGGCAGAATCAAAAGAATGTAGAACCATCACTTTTCTTTTTCTGATAATCCCTTCTCTCCATCTTTCCCACTCTCCTTCCTTCCTTCCTCCCTCCCTCCTTCCTTCCTTCCCTTCTCCCTCCCTCTTTCTGAGATCCCTTCTCTTTCTGCTGCTGCTGCTGCCAACCCCTCTCTTTCTCCATGCCACCCATTTCCCACTCTCTGCTTCTTCTCTGTCTCCCTCCCAGTCCAATAGATTGCCAGGAGTGAGCAGAATACTCTGGTCAGGAGGCTAAAGTGATGCCTTCTGGAGTGCTTTCCCAATTCCATTGCTCTGTCCATTTTATCTCACCACATCCATTTCACTGCTTGTCAGAGATCTGAACTGATCACTTGCAAAGGGTTCCCCTCCTTCTTCATCCATTGCTACAACAGTTTTGATCCCCCCCACATTCTCTTTCTGCTTCTCACTCTCCCTATGGGTTTGCTTATTTACATAGAGTTAGGCTAGGGGCACTGCTAAATGAGGCTGAAGGCCAAATATGGCTCCCTAACTACAGGTTGCCCGTCTCAACTCTGCTAAAACTTGTGTTACACCTGTAGCACAATCTTAAGACTTTTTTTTTACTTTTAGTAAAATAAATTTCACCTTTAAGAGAAATAAATAAGTGAAATAATATCACTTGTACTTATTTCCCTTTTATTCGTTGGGGCCGTTACATTTGCTTTCAAACAGTCTAAGACCTTGTAATTTTGACGCTAGATGTGCTGGTTACACTACGGAAATAAGTGGAAAGATGGACCTTTCCTGTTTCATGATCTTTTATGCCTTTGGGTTCCATAATGTTAAAGAAAGGACATATGATCTTTTCTTTGTAATACAGGAAATGTACTGAATACAATTGGAAAAGTATTTTTTAAAAAACTGTAAAGTCTCTATACCATGAAAGAAGGTTTTATATTTCTCACAACTGTGTATGCATTTATTTATTTATTTTTTACTACTTCAACATGCTTTAGCTACACCAAGGGAAAGTCTGCCTCATATGACACTGCAGCTCTGTGTATGCAGATGGTTCTAAGTGACAGCTCCAGGCAACTAAATTCAGGCTACAAAGACATATAAAGTTCAGTTTAGCCTATTGAAAAACTAATGAGTAGCCAGTAAATCATGGCTATTCAGTCATTTGCTTCCTGTTACTTTCTGCTCCCATTGCATATAATAACAATAATAAAATATTTAAAATAATATAAGCAAAACAAATTAGGCTTCCAAACTAGATCCCAGAATAAGAATTAAGTGAGAAAATTTTGATAAAAACCTTCAGTATGAGGTTTCATAATGGATTTTACACCTACAAATACTTTTCTTTAAACAAATGAGCCCACTGTCAAGCAATATGCTTGTTACCCCTTTCCCATTATAAGTGGCTTGTGCCATTTGGCATGCAGAGCAGGAACACAGATTGGTCAAGGCCTGACCTAAGCACTAGTCTTGCCAGATGCAAATAAGGATTGAAATAGTTTTAGGGCATTACCATTCTCCATAAACCTCCTTAAAATAACTTTGTGATAGCCCTGTCTTATTCAAGCCACTTTCATTTCCATGGGCATGAACTGTGCCCTGAACAGAACTTGAAAGTTCTCCTCTAACTCTAGAAGGATGTGAATAAGGATAATTAAGGATAAAGAAAAGAAGAGCTACTCTGCACATGTCTGAAGGAACTATCTTTCACTACTACACCTATTAAAAAGAGTGTCTGGGTAGAATCTTATTGAAAACAACTACCTGTTATACCCATTCTTTTCAGCCAGCCTAAAAACCAGTCTGTACCTGAGAGCCCCTAAGATGTTCACTCCCTTTCTGGGTCTCATCAAGACTGTAGCTATTCTAGTGTAAAAGACAGGTCTCTATCCCACTCAGGAGGAGGAGGAGGAGGAAAAAGGAAAGAATATGGTATGAAATCTGTCCCCCTCTGCCTCCCCTAAATCAGACAAAGCACATGAGGTCTTCTCATGGGTGGGGTACGGTGGAGTGGAAGAAAAGAGAATCCTGGGCACGAAAGTAAAAAATCAAGGCATTTATATGAACAAGAAAGGCAGATGTTTCCAAGATCTTTTCCAGCCTAGCTAAATTCCTAAAGAGTGGTTGTGGTGAGTCTCAACCAAGGCTCATCTTATTTTACACAGAATCTGGAGACTGAAAATGGGGTTGCCAAGTGAAATAAAGAAGACTGCTATCCTTATAGTGGCTGGATAGCAGGATCAGTCCATTCATAGGGCCTTTCTGCACTACACTGTTACAGTGCTATTATTCCACTTTCAACAGTGCTATTATTCCACTTTTCTATGGAATCCTGGGGTTTGCAGTTTAGGGAAGTGCATTTAGAATTCTCAGCCAGGGAGATCTTTGGCCTCAGTAAACTACAAACCCCAGAATTCCACAGGATGTTGAAATAAGAATAATAGCACTGTAACAGTAGAGTGTGGAAAAGCCCATGTTTTCTTTGATTTGGGAAGGCAACTGAAGCATCAGAAGTTCAATATTTTCCTGGGGAATCTCTTGTGATCTGGTGGTACTTGGGGTGAGGGAAGACCAACAAAGGAGAAAAGACTGAAGAAAGGAGATGAAGATTGAAAAGAGGAGCCAGTGATGGCCACCAGAGCCCTGATGAGTGGCAGAGAACAGCTTATCAGCTCTAGAACAAGACAGGTATTCATAGTTTGAAGCTGATTATGTATGCCAGATTTTTCTGAAGCTGGTAACCACTGTTTCTCACTTCAGAGAAAATGGGAAACCATAGTTATGTAGAGAGAAGCACACTTCCTAGCTTGATCATGGGGTAGGAGCAAAAGGCGATGTGTACAGGAAAAGCCTTATGCACATCTGAACTCACTAAGCTCAGATACAGTAATCCAGCATGATTCAGTGTCAGGATGCTGCCATTTTTTAACACACACACAAACACACGCATAAAGGTACCTTTGGACTTTTCAATATTATTTGTACCACCAAATGTATATCTAGTTTAGCACAGTCCTGAGGTTTATATATTTAGTTTTACATCACTGCAACATTACCTGGTTTTTCCTGGATGCTAACAGAAATAACTAGATCTAGTAAAGCTTCCCAAGGTCATTGGCCTGTGTCTTTCCTTCTTCACAAAAAAGTATCATTTTTCTTAGTTTCTTGTCAGTGTACCATGATATCCTTCACATCTGTCTGTGCCTTTGCTTTTATTAGCAGAAAATACTGCCCTAGCTTTAGTGTCATGTGTACTATAAAGACAGGATTTTCAGGAGATTTGACAACTCTCATATTTTCTGAAGTATTCTCAATGTAACAGAGAAACAGTTTATTACTGTTAAGTAGTGGCTGTCTCTCTAGCTTGAATAATGAAGTCCTCTAGGTCAATATTTTATACAATGATCCATTTAAAGAAACATTCCACTATAGCCTAGCACTAAAACAATGGGTGTCATAACACAGATCTATCTATTATCAATCTTGAATCCCACTGTAATCAATCCAGTTCTTTAGGTTGCAAAAATGTAATATGTTACTGGGTTAAAGCCAAGAATCTTCTTCTTCCAAAATTGTTTATAAAATATCACAATAAAATTATTTGCTAAGGCCAGCTTTGCTGTGCAAGAGTGCAGAAGATTTAAGCTTGTTTGAAGAGGGCTTTTGCCTGGAAGTGATTTACATGTGTTCCTTGTAGATCGTATTTTCACGAATTGAAGCAGCGCTGGTTTAGGGACATTACAAAGCCCACCCAGTGCAGTGTATTTATATGGTTATAACAAGAGACAAAGAAGAAAATGCTCAGTTGCAGGGCCAGAGGCATAAAAATATCATAGATTTGTGAAGAAACATTCCACTGCCTTAGCTTCCTGTAAAGAACGTAATAAAACAAGATGGGTCACTACTCTGTTGCTACCCAGTTTGCTAAAGCATTCAGCACATTTCTCAATTACCAGTATTTGGACAGACCTAAGCAAACATAGGCCATTTCCATACCGGGCTTCTGAAATGGTGCAGAGCGACCTCTCACGGAGGTCTTCTACACCCTAGAGTGGATTGGCGTGGACTGCTTTTTGTAGTTCCACACCAGAATCCACTCAGGAGCGGCTGGAACTAGCTGCGCTGCGTGTTTTTTAAAAAGCACAGAGTGCGCAGCCCCACGCTGCTCCGTCGCCGGGCTCCGAAGTGGATTTGCAGGCGCGTGCAAGTGCATGCCTGCAGATCTGCTGGGGGCAGGCTTCCAGCTGGCGAGCTTCTCCGGTTGGTGGAGAGCCTCTACCAACCGGAAGCCGCCATTTGGGACGCCGGAGGACTGCAGAGCAGCGAGCTCGCGCTGCTCCACGTGGCGACGGACTTACCCGGTTTCAGGTAAGCTCCGTTTTTGGGCGTTTTCGCCCATTCCCCCCCCCCATGTGAAAAGGGCCATAGGGTATGTATTTAGCTTCCTGAAGCTTAGAAGTAACAGACAGCCATTACAACTGGACCAGCCACTGCTGTGAGTGGCAGTCTCATGATTTCAAACTGTTCTACAGCAGTTTTAAAGAAGCAATGAATAATTTTAGCAATTTTCTTCTCACTGTGAAAAAGCCTCCAAAAACTGCAGTTTGCAAAAACTATTTGCAATTTGGAACTTGCTCTGAACAAAATTCACATGTGATAGTTTTTTGCAGAGACCAACATTTTCTATGCAAGAAACAGATTTTCTGCACAGATTTTTTTTTATTTGTACAGAAATACTTTCTGTATGGAAAATACTGCTTTGTTCACAAAAAGAAATGCCCAAATTTTGTGCAGAGTAAGTCCTACACTCTGAAGATTCTTGTCAGGCTTGATTTCTTTGTGTCATAGTTTCTCAAAACTGAACAAACAGTTTTGACCTTTTTCTGAATACTTTTGAATTTTCTTACTATCTCTAGAGCACTTTTCACTCCCTCAAAGTAGTGGTCCATGAACTGGTGGCAGTCCTCAAGGCATTGGATGCTGGTCCATGTCAAGTTTTCAGGAAAGATGGGGGGGGGGGACCTGTAGCTAATGGTCGTGTGTATGGCACTGATCTCTGGCATACTGGGAAACAAAACTTCCAATCCCCCACACCAGATAGCTTGAAATACACCATTCTACAAGATACAAACCTTCTTTACCAGTCTGGTTTTGGAATAGCTCATGGCTCTCTGACTTCCTTTGTGATAGTTTCCTGGTGATAGTGATAAAGGGTTGCTCACCCTGAAATTTTGGAATGAAAAGCCATCAGTACACTGTTCTTTGTTTGACAACTGCTACGGAAACAATGCTGTTGACTCTTGGACAGTGCTGAGAGGTGAAAGAGGTTAGATTAGTGTTAATTAGCAGACAAAGACTGAATAAGATGTGATTATTGTTGTCCACAGTTTTTATTGCAGCATTCCTTAACTACTGATGGGGGGAAAATTTTCTTAATTAAATCAAATCTTTGTACACTTCTGGACACTCTTGGATTTCCAGTTTGTGACCATGGCTAGTACTCATTTTGTCTTTTATATCTTGTCTACTATCAGCTGTTCACCCCCCCCCCCCAAGGAAGCTATAGCAACCATAAACTTTTATAAGGTTTGTATATTGCGCTCTGCATGGGCTTCACTTGAAAAATGTTTAAAAGCTGCAGCTGGTGTAAAGCACAGCTGTGTGCCACTTTACAGGGAGCTGGCTGGAACATGGTCTTCATTTTGTACTGACTATCTTTTTGTATATTTGGGCCTAAAAACATCACTCACAACATTAGAAGTACTTTCATCTGTAATGTGATTTATGCCATCTTTTATTAACAGCATCCCTCAACACTCTGCATTAGACAAACAGGATTGTCTGTATTTTGTTGCATGCCTTCCAGTCATTTCCAACTTATGCACCCCATTAGGTGAACCTGTCATGGCGTTTTCTTGCCAATATATTTCCCAGGGGGTAGTTTCATTGCTGTTCTCTGCAACTGAGAGAGTGTGAGTTGTCCAAAGTCACCCAGTAGGTTTCCACAGCCAAGTAGGGATTTGAACCCAGGTCTTCCAGAGTCCTACTCCAATATTCTAACCACTACATAATGCTGGCTATATCAGTCTCTTATGCCAGAAGATAAATGAGTACAAAGCAGACATTAGAAATGGGAGTACCAAAAACCAGTTGCAAAACATTGCATCCTTCCTGGACATTCTATCTCAGACCTCTGAGCAGCAGTTATTGAAGAGAAAAAAAATGTAGGAAAATTGGAAATAGAAACAGCTAAATTAGGATATAATCATAAACTCTAGTCCATTGGCAGTGGTTTGAACAGAGACTGGTTTCTTGGTACACTGCACAATTTAAAACACTATTTCTTATCACAGCTACTATGTAAGATCTTCATGCTTGCTTTACTGCAACACTTTACTACTCCTTTACCAATATCAATACATCAGACCAAGAACCTCCTCCACAATTCATATGTTCACATACTTATCTGTCCATAGAAGCTTCACTGATATAAAGGACTGAATTTCATGAAAGCTAATGCCAGAAATTTCTTTTTCTCCTTTGTATCTTACATCCAGGTCTACAAGAGGGACCCTACTCTGTGTCCTACCAGTAGGGGCAATACAAAATGGAAGGACATGACTGTGGTGCCCAATTGCAGAATGCCCTTCCCTTGAAGGTCGGCCCAGCACCAGTGTTGATTTATTTTCCATGCCACCCTCCCTCAAAAAAAAAAAAGAGACTTTTTACCAAAGCCTTTGGACACTAAAGTATTACAAGGTTACATGCACATGATTATAAATTGTTGTAGTTTTTAAAGTGATTTTCCTGTTACCATGTTTAATATGTTTTTACTTTGTTCAAGTAATTTGTGTTTTCATTCTGGAAATGCTTTAAATTGTTTATATTGCATGCTACCCTGAGATTCTGTGATAAAGGGGAGGAGAGATATGCTTTAATAAATAAATAATAATAAACATCTTTTTAAGTTGAAGGAGATTAAACTCCCCAACATCCTTCAGTATCTTTTAATGTGTTTCTAGGTACTGTGGAAGATACTATAATGTTTTCAGCTCTCATTTTAGCTCAGCAGTTGGAGGCATCCTCTGTTTGAAGGGCTCTTGAGTATAATTGGAAGCTGGCTTAAATACAAAGAATCACAAATAGAAAAGAGATTTGGGACCTTGAAGGTGCCTATCAACTGTTAGAACCTGGACAACAGCCTTAGCAGGTAGTCTGAGTCACTGATGAGTGAATGTAACATATTTTAGAGGCAGCATTTACCTGAATTAGGTTGCCCTTTTCCTTAGATTTACAGTTAAGGACTTGCTGTAAATTGTGAACTCCCACCAAATGACATCAGTAGGAGTAACAACTATAGCCCTTATAGAGCATACAGAAATCCATAAGCATCAATCTTTTCCAACCTTCCAAGGCCAAGGCAAGGTTCTTTTTAGGAATAAGAGTTTCATTTACATGATTGCTGCCTTTCCTTGTTTTGTATTGGTGTTTCTTAAAAAAAAAAGTTTAGATTTTAAATACAAAGATAAGGGGGTGAAAATAAGAGGGATAAAATGGGTGAATATTTAGGATATGAGCATGGTCTAGGCATATGCACTAATATAAGCTGAGCATATGTCCAGAGAGGATTCATTGACATCTACAGAATACATGTCCTGCACATGGCTAAAGCAACATGCTCTTCTGACTTTTGAACAATTGATGTCCTGTTTCTTGAAGTAGCAAGTGCTGTGCAAGCAGAGTTGAGTAGGATAAGGCAAATTATACTTGGCAAGAGATCATTTGGCAGGATTCCCTCATTGCAGAAAGCATAGGAGGTACGATCCCATTCTTCCTTAGTTGGACAGGGCCTAAAGCAATCCATCCAAAAAGAGATGCCAAATGAGTTTATTCCAACATTTCCCAAGAAAAACTATTGAATAAAACTACTTGTCAGCTATTTGTACAAGTTAAAAGGCATGCCTCATGATACCAACCTATTTGACAAATCGAATCCACCTTTGGAAAATGACCATTGTTTTTGAATGTGCAACAAGGTGGTAGAACTTTTTCCCATATTAATTTCCTAAACACATACTAATCTTCTGGAAATAAGTTTGAAGGACATACTTTGAGATGCCTCAAACACTACACAATAATAATGATGAAACATTTATTTTAAGTATGTTACCCTTAAATCAACACTTAATCTGAGTCATAACCACCTCTTCAAATCAAAGGATATTTCAACTAGCACCGCGAACAGGCTTAAGTTAATCATTGAATAATATTCAAAGAAACTAATAGCAATGGAAATATTGTTAATTATTCATCTGTGGGTCCAAAAATTAGTTTCCTGATATTAGGAAAAGCCACCAAGGAGAATAATAAAGCAGCTAGACTCTTGTACAGTTTTCTCCTGGCAATCATGTGCAAAAAACCCCACATGTTCTCTGCACTTTCTTGCAGAGGAAACAGTGGTGGTGCAGAAAATATAGGGGCATGGGGCATTGGACCCTCCCCCAAAAAAACCCACCCTTTTTTTCACCACACAATAATTCCTTTGCAACATTGGGGAAATTCTAGGAGAAATATTCGTTTTCTGCTGGAGCCAGGAGAATTTACAGCAATTATTTGTCCTTGCATGTGAGGATGAAATAGACAAGGATTTACATTTCTTGTAACTAATGTACAAGCTAGTTGACAAGCCTCTACTGGTCCCCACAGACATAGACTTAATTTTAGACCAATTGATCACAATAGATCACAAAACCAGAAAGGAACCCGAAGCTATTGATTTATTTTAACAGCTCTGATATGTTGTTGTTGTTGTTGTTAATATCACTTTGTATTTGCATTTTTACACACACACACACACACACACACACAGATGGCTACCTTTTGCTTGACTGCACATGCCAAAGCCTATAAACATAATTCAAATATCAAAGGAGGAGGAGGATGTACTCATCATATCCCTCTTTCCAGGTGAAACGCAAAAGCAAAACAAAAACGTGGAATGTGTCTCCTTTGTAATCACTCTCAACAAAAAAAGGAAAAGTGAAAAATCCAAATCCATTTCAAAAAGTCTGATAGCAAGCCAAATTTGTTCAAACTGTTTTTCAGCATTGAGTGAAATAAAGTCAGAAGGGTCCGATATTTTAGAATTTAAAGTAATCACATTGGTACCTAGTTTATAATATATACAAGGTATAATTAATATCATTTGATAGGAAGACCATTGGGACGATTTGTCCTAGTTTCAACAAACCTTTTAGTTTCTTCCATTTGGCAGGGAACTGATAGGGCAGCTGTTCTTCCACATGTGGTAGGGGTAGAGTCTACATGACAACATGTTCTGTGTCTCTTCTGAATCTGCTTCAGCTTGTTTTTGATCCTGGTCAGCCCTTGGTATGCCACACCAATGTTTTCAGTCTAGCGGGAATTCCGCTAGGATGCACATGGGTCTCTCATTAGCATTAATTCCAGTATTATCTTGGCCTCATGAATCAAGATGAGCTGCAGCCCTTATTTTTTTTTAACAACCTGTGTGCATATGTGCTTTTCCAGAAGATATTTCCATGTATATTTATACATACATATGTGCACATGTCCAAATTCGAAATGCCTCCTGGCATTCCCTGGCCCTTACTCACCCCTCAAACACTGGATGTCAGAAGTAGCTGTTCTGAAATCATCACAAAATGTTGCAATGGAAGGTTTAGGCTGACTTGCTAGAAGCAGTAACCGCCACACAGAATTTCCTCAAGACAGTGAGCCCCCAGCTCCCACTCCGGTCATCCCATAACAGCAGCACCTTTGTACTTGCCTCCTATTTGTCATTGCTGCCCTCCCCTCCCCTTGAGTCTGAAGCAAATATTATGGTATGTATGTGCCCATGCTACCAGATTAGAAAGAAAAATATGGCATTCCAGTCAGTTATATAGTGCAGTATCACTTTGATCTGATTGGCTGTTATCTTAAGAGGTGGGGGTGTTGGGGTCCACCTGCAATGCCAGTGTCCCCTTAGAATTTGGGAGAATTATAGCCCAAGGAAGGCCTGCAAGAGAAGGTTAACAACAGGATCTTTTTATGTAGGTATAGCAGTACTAACTATAAAGAGGACTTCAGTTAAAGTTAAACAAAGTTTTTTTATTTGAATTGACAAGTATACAAGAAATCAGACACTCTTAAGAACCATGCAAGACGATCAGAAAGTGAGGTGAGAAAGATTGGATAGAGAGAGATTACGGGTGGAAAAGGTGACAGTTACCAGTCTTAAAGAGGGAAGTTGCAGCAGAGAGGCTTAATAGCATCTGAAGGTAGCACGGAGAAACAGTAGTCTGGGCTGTGTTCTATGTACTACAATTGGCTGGGGTTGAAGCTAACGTTTTTATACCCTATTTCACATCCTGAAGGAGTCTGTTAACAATGGTGCAAAGGCTTTCCCATAGGATTGTCAAAGGGGCCCAGAATGAGCTGATTGCTTAACTCCAGAGTGACAAAACTTTGATGGGACTTATGATAATCTCTTAGTGTTCATTCAGGTAGGATGTATGGGGAAGATCTCTCTAGGGTGAGATCAAAGGATGATCTCTGATTGCTCATCAATCTGTGCAGTTCATCTTTCATTGTATTCAAAAATACCAAGAGCCTGAAGTGATGAAGGTATTAGCATAAACCCATCAGCATCAGAGTTTTTCACTTAATCCTATCTGAACTTTCATGACCCCAAACATGTCTCCAGCCAGCATGACCTAGAACATGTTCTCTAGCCAGCATGACCCCAATCATGTTCTCCAGTCAATTAATAAGTCCATTTTATGAATATTGCATATCTTGTGTGAGGGGTGGTAGGTTATGGTAACATGGTCAGGAAGTAACAGTATCAATGTTTTAATATTCAAAATACAAGAAATAAAAACAAAATGCCTGCCAACAATCTGCAGCCAAAGACAGGTTTTGTTGTAGAAGAAAGCAAGTCATAAAGTGATAAGAAAACAACTACTTAAGAAAATCCAACAGAGTTCTCCTAAAGTACAGCAAAAGATAACTCAAAGAGTTTTCACAGCCACTTTCTTAAGAAGGAAGTATAAATTTTCTGACTCTTTTTGTACATGTTCTTCTTCAGTCTCATCAGGAGCTACTAAATAAGGATAAGGGTTGGATTTTTCTGATTCTGGCTTCTCTTTTTATCTGTCTCCCTTTTCATCACTGTCTAGCAACCAAGCAATAGCCAGCTTAATTATACAAAATATTTTCCTGATGTCCGGTCTAAAACACAAGATTTGAAATGATAACCAGGATCAAATAAAGCAGGACAAAATAGAATGGATGAAAGCTGAGCCCAATTAGAATACCATCTTAGCTAGAAGTACTCTCTTGTATTGCTTTCATGTAGTTCTTTTATGTGTTACTTCTTTTCTGAATCTTTCTATTAATCAGTTGTTCAGATTTTTAGGATGGATTTCCTCTTACACAACTCCATCTCTGTTGATTCTTTTCATTTTGTTTTCAGTTTACTTTGCTTTAACCTTGTTTCTAAAATCATGATTTTATTAGTCATGAAGATATGCAAGACAAAGATTATCAATCAGTGAAGTACACAGATTAGAATCTTGTTTGTGTCTTACACATGTGTTAGTTTCTTTGCAGAAGAAACTTTATTGTGTCCAATATGGAACCTCTGCATTCAGTTCAGCTTTGCAGAAGCAGAGTTGTACATGGAGTTTCATTGTGCATGCAGATGTATATGTGCAGGAAGATGTGCATTTAGTTGTTTATTCTTTTACACATTTGGGTTTGTGTTGCTCAGGGTTACTTATTGGAGCAATGCAAGTGCTGCATAGCACTACCAATGCATAACTTCACATTTATACCATGCAACCTTGATGTATGATCTTGACCAACAATAAAATGTGTAAACATATTTATTGGGCAAAAACGACCTAAAACATTTTGTTACAATGTTAGCAAAGTCTTGTCTCTTCATTATCTCTGTGTTTTTTCCTTAGAAAAACAGGAAAAAGAGCACCTGCCCTTTAAGCCTCTTAGAAGATCTTTCTGTTTTCCCAGAAGACTGAACAACTGTGCATTCATAGTTGTAATGCAGATGGTGTTTGTCAAAGGAATGTCTTCTTCTCTTATATCTCTTCTTGCTGTTTACACTAAAGATCAGCATCTGAAATTTCGGTGTCAGAAGTATCACGTTTTTCAGCTCCTTCCCTTCATAAGAATCTTTAGCAGAGATTCTGATCATGTCATACCAAGTATAAATCCCAAAAAGAAAATATTCTTGTATTTCTTTGGTTCACTGCACATGTGTTATGGGAAAAGGGCAGGGGCAAGAGTAATTAATGCTGTTGTGCCTTTTCCCAGTTTTCTGAATAGTCAACAGGCAGGGAGAGAAATAGGGTCCCCACAGCCAGAATCTTGTAAGTGACATATGCATGGTAAGTGTGGCTTATGCATGCATATGCCTGGTTTAGGATGGGATATACGCACCTACTCTGTATCACTTTTGCAGCATCCAGAGCCACTCCACTCCATCAGCTTTCAAGCACTGGGAGGTACCACTGCTTTGGGTACTTACTGTGGGGGAGGGATGAGGGAAGGCAATTCAGACAATGGCCAATTCCGCACTAGACTGTTATAGCACTATTATTCCACTTTCAACATCCTATGGAATCCTGGGGTTTGCAGTTTAGGGAAGGGCCAATGACTCTGCTGCAGGGGAAGGATAAGGAGTTACAGTTTATTCACAACTACACCCTCTTTATCCTTTTCCAGCTAGAGACCAAGTCATCCACATCTTCATCATTGCCTCCCTCTCTGTCCCCTCACCACTGATAAGAAGAGGCTGAAAAACTGCCAGTTTGGTGAGAGGATATGCAGCTGTGCTGGTAGAGCATTCAGTGCTGCCTGGTTAATGTAGGATCTCAGCACAAGTGTCCTGCTTTACAGAAGGCACCCCTCTATTTGAAGGGTTGTCAGAAATACAACTGCAAGTTTCCCACACCAAACAGTTTTTCAGAATGTTCTCCATAGCATGCTAACCATAATTGTTCTTTCCAGTGCCCACTCCCTGACAGATGTGACAAGATGAGAATGATTCAAGTCCAATCCAAAATCAAACATATGAAGTAGACAAAATAGAGAGCCCAGAGGCCAGTGTGGGATCCTCCCAAAAATTCTATTTAGCCCTAAGAGGCAACTGTATAATCCATAATAATTTAAGAAAGGTTGTGTGGGGATTGTGAAGCCCATAAAGCAATGGGCATAAAGAACATAGGCATCATATAGGCATTCCATACCATTAGAGATCTGATACCTCATCATATCAAACCTTCTTAAGAGTCTTCATTCCTCTGAGGTGAATAGCAGAAAAATAGCTTCTGGCATGATGCTGGAGAATAAGCTCACAGGTAACATTTTCCATTGGGCCCAGAAATAGGTCAGTAGCCAATGAAACCATTGTAACAATACAGTCATGTGATCTTATAACCAGCCGTGTGGCTGTGGTATTCTTAGGCTGGCTGAAGCTTTGAAACACTTTTTCAAAAGTAGCCTTCAATACTATAGAAGATACTGCATTACTGACTGCTGAGAAGCCCAGCTAGAGTATAACTAAAAGATGGTATCACCATGGTGAGACTTGACATTTTCTGGAGCAGGCACAGTTGGCATGGTAGCTGTAAGAATGCATTCTTGTTCATTGCTGAAACCTGAGAGTCTCATATTATTAACCCTTTTCTCATTTCAATCAAATTAGTTAGAGTGAGTGCAAGCTCATCACAGGTAATATTGGGCAACAGAGTGTATGTGAGAGAAATAGTAGCTGACCAGCTGACTGCAAAATGTAACTTCAGTGTTTGCATAGAACATATATGTGTTGTGACCAATAATTAAGGCATGAATTACTTGCATACAATAACATCTGAATTAAATATTCTTCGGAAATTGAGTCTTGACTTACACTGTAACAGTTAATTAATTAAATGGAGCTTGTTTAAAATTTAATCTAATTGGTTTTTAATAATAGCAAATTTAATTAGTAAATTCATTTTGATATCTTGTCTATAAGCACTGAACTTGAAAAGTTCTGAAAGATTGTCCTACGGTAATTATGAAGTCACTGTAGATGTAATGTAGAATACACCTGGTCTAATTGCCCTGAGAAAAAGAATTCCGGAGTAATTGTGCAATTGTTCTGGGACTGCATAAGTTAGTGCAATGACGATCTTGTGTGTACACCAGCCCGGGGATTAAGGTTCACCAAGTAACATTTCTATTCGATCAAGAACACCGGTGAGGGAATTGCAGCCTGCCTCACCCTCAATAACTAGATAGAATCATAGAGTCAATCAGGAGACCTTGAAGAACAAGTAATCCAAACTCTTCCAGAGCCTAGAGATGTCACTTTTTTGAACACCAATTTCTAAAATCCCTCAGGCAGCATAACCGTGCTGGATGGGATATTCTGGGAGTTGCAGTACAGAAAAGTAACTTTCCAAGCTCTGATCACTTCACTCTCTCTTTCTTTCAGGCTCTGCAATGCAGGATCCATGACATCTGTGACAGACAGTCACCCAGCTTCTGCTTATCCACCTCCACAAAACAGAAGGGCCTGTAGCTAGAAGTGCCTATTGACACTTCACCCCTTAAAATCCTGGCATCAAATTAATCTGCCTCCCCTGTCTTGGTGTATGTGTCCACATATGTGTTGTCAATGTCAGATGGCAGCTTGAACAGAAAACAGAGGCAGGGGCCGAAGTGTATGGCTTTTAGTAATAAGTAGTAAAATAAACAAGAGGTTACATCACCTAAACGAAAAGAGACAGCAAACTCAGCAGCTAGGGCTGGCCTGGAACGAAAAATACAGGATGCAGATTCTCCGGAGGGAAGACAGTTGTTGCCCCATGCCCAACTTCCCCCAGCGTCTGACTTAAATACATAGTCCTTAACCCAGCTGGGCTGATCAAGCGTCTGTTGGCCCAGCTCACAGCTGTAGGCCCTCAGACTTTAGACGCTTCTCCTGCAAGCGTTTTGATCTGCGAACCGCCTCCTTCTCTCGCCGCCTCTGGAGGAATGTGGGGGGAGGGTCTGCCGCAAACTCCGGGCTGGAGTCAGGAACAGCAGCTTCTGTTGAGCCCGAAGCACTGGTCTCCTCTGCTGCAGGCACTGGCTCGGATACCGCTGAGGGGTCGCTGGCAGGCCCCTCCCTTGCCTCTGCAGGAGCCCCCTCTCCCTCCCAGGCATCCACCCCCGCCTGGAGTTCCCCGTCTAGGTCAGAGTCCCCGTCTGAGTCAGCAGCATGCTCAGCTGGGCTCATGACATGTGTGTATGTGCTGTCACTGCACATCTTATCTTTTTAATCTGTAATCTGACACACCTATGAGTTAGGTTTATGTTTCATTCTTTGGCAGATCAAAGACATAGATGGGGGAGACAATGCAGGTCTGAAAAGGAAGGTTGGAATATGATAAATTATACTTGGGGAGGGAGAATATTTAGAGGGTTGTTTTTTTTCCCCCTGAAGATATGTCATCCATGGGCAGAAGGAAGCTTCCATTCTGTTGCCTAAATGGTGCACATATTTCCCCTTTGTGCCCACTAGCAGATTGATTGATTGATTGATTGATTGATTGATTATTTTCAGCCAGGAAGATGGATTTCTAAGTTTTGCTCAGAGAAATGGGCAAAAACAAAAACAAAACATTTGAAAGTGGATCTCTGGCCACTTCTGCTTTGGTTTTCATGTTCCTCCCATTTGGGGCACACTGCAGTATCATGACCCCACCCAGCCCCTTGGAAGTTGCTACCACTGCTCTGATACATCAAGAACTGCATTCAAAAAGGGTACTGTAAACATTTGAATTTGGCTTTTTGGGACTTTGGGAGACTTTCTGAACTTTCCTGAACTAACAACTATCAGAATCCAACATCCATGTTGGCTGAGGAATTATGACATTGTGTAGACTACAAAAAGCTTTATGCAGGCATGGTTCCTATGGCTGAATTCCAACATCCAGCACCTGTAGTTGTGCCTTTTGATCTCATTGATAGGTTTGATGTTATCACTAAAGCAAGGTTAGTCACCTATCTTTTGGAATATTGAAATAGAGATACACAGAGAGACATGGAGACTGACATGTTTCCCAATGAACATTCCAATATCCATTGGAAAAAGAGTGAATAACTAGAACATTTCATCAAATTAAAAGCATGAATCATCTTGTAACTTAGCCTTCCTAGACACCTTCCTGGATAGAATTATCCAATAGTGTTAATTCATCTTTCCATTTCTTACAGGAGAATTTCCAAAATTAAAGACATTCAAATATGAAATGAGAGTCAGCATGCAGTGGTCTGAGCATTAGACTATGACTCTGGAGACCAAGGTTTAGATTCCTGCTTGATCATGGATACCTGCTGGATGACTTTGGGCAGGAAACAGTCTGTCAGCCTCTGAGGAAAGCAAAGGCAAACCCCCTATGAACAAATCTTGTGAAGAAAACCCTGTGATACATTCACCATAAGTCAGAAATGACTTGAAGGCACACAAAAAGAACAACATGAAATAGCTATAGGACAAATATGAGCAGTTAATCAGATATTCACAGAAGTCCTAAACCAAGTGAAAGATTAACTAAAAGAAGAGAATAATAAATGACGTGAAATTCAGTGCCTTCCCTGGCCTCACCATGAAGTGCACACACAAGCTTCTCCTCACACAGAGAGAAGCTGCCAGTGGAAGTGAAGGGTCCATTGACAGAAAATGGAACAGGGGTAGTTAGTGATAGGGGTGAAAAAGAATTTCACTAGAGTGAAGATTCTGGATTAAACTATCCATTTCAAACTCTCCAGTACCCATTGCAAGACCAAATGTACTTTGCCTCTAAAGACTGACGAGAGTTGTGGTACATTCTGGAGGAAAAAAACATCTCAAACTATGCATACATTTTAAAAAACTTGAGATCTGAGATCCTGCTTTGGGAGACATACATTTGTAGGTAGGTCTGATGCTGCCCCTCAAAAAAAAATCTACTACCTTTTTAAACAAAGCAACACCCCACCACACACACACAAACACAGCCATTTCTGTGTCTCTGGAGAGTGGAAAGAAATCAGTAGACGCATATCCACCTTTTTTTCTGTGGTTGGATGTGCTACAACTAGCATCCACAGAGAATCCAGAAGGTCCTTGCAGATGATGTCCTCACAGCATGTTCAGCTACAGCAAAATAGCTGCAAGTGTCTCCATTGATCTTCCCTTGCTTTCCATTGACCAGATATGGCTATGTTGAAAGGTCTGCAATGTTTAAAAGGTGGGTTTGGTGGGGTCTTCTGGTCATTGGATGGTCAACCGAAAGTTCCAAGCTCCACAGTGATCATACAAGGGGGTTACAAGAGCATAAGCTGGACTTACACAGTCATAACTCATTAACATGATGCCAGTTATGATCAGCTTTTTTAAAAATGGACATACACCCAAATTGATCAACAGGAAAAAGATGTACAAAAAATCAGGCATTCAAAAAGTATGCTAAAATAATATTTTTTCCCAGATTCCGTTCAAGAATTGCATGAATTTTCTTGCAAGAAGAAAAATCAATGTCTCACAATATGATATGAACAAAGGAGAGGGCAAGAAAGCAGGTAAGATTCAGTGAAATGCTACAAGATTTTCACATCTTGAGATAAGAAAAGGGAAGATGAAAAAATAAAATTAGATCACCTATTTTTTTAAAAAATTCTTAAGTGCTGTTATTTTTATGGGACAACTGACATATTTGAATTTTACTTTACTCAGATAGTAGGGTTTGATTGCTTTCATCCGGATTCAAGAAAATGCTATGGAAGTATATATTGACGTACATATTACACACACTGTGTAAGATTACTCACTAATACTGCAATGCTTATGTTGAAGTTCCTTGTAAATTGTTTGTTTTTACTTATTTTTGTACTGAACTATGTACAGAAAAACACAGTTCTTCCCATAATCCAGTACCCTGTTCCCCACAATGATCAACCAAATAACTATGGGAAGTTCCAAATTAGAATATGAGGGTATGGTCCCTTCCCTGCTTTTGCACCCCAGCAGTTGGTACTCAGAAGCATACTGAGCCTAGAAGTTAGTCATCATGATTTTTAGCCACTGAAAGCATTATTACTCACTAATTTGTTTAATCCTCTTTTACAGTCATTTAAATCACCTCTTCTAGTAGCTAATTATGTTGTTTAATTATAAGGTGTATGAAGAACCACTTTCTTCTGCTTGCCCTGAATCTCCATTGTTTGATGATTCTCTTGTCCTGAAGGATTGCCTGTGATTGTACATGGATGCCTCTACCTATGGCCTTCTTTAGTCTAATAAGTACCCTGGTGAAGCATTGGGCCATTTCTGCATATGACCTTGTCCTGTTATCCTCTTGTCATAATCCCAGCAGTGCCTTTGTTGGGAAGGGAGCACTACAGGAATGCTTCCCTCTGCACCCGGCCAGCTCCCTGAAGAAGGCAGCACAAGCAACACACAGCTGCCTTCTGCAGCGCAACTAGGCTCTTTCCCATGCTGTGCTGGGGAAGGAAGCACCTCCATCATGCTTTCTATGCTTCTGCATCATAGGTAAGGATTGGAGCATCACAGAATTTCTGTTAATTTTAATCTGTTAAGTGAATATCCCACAATCACGACGGCTGGGAGCAGGATGGCAGTGAGACTATGGTGATGTCATCCAAAGCACACCACTACCATCCCATCCCCATAGTGGGACTGTGACGCCATGGCCTAAGTCTGCACCAACTCATTTACACTGGTGTAGTGTTGGTAGTAAGGCTGCTTTTCAATGTCCACCTACTTTCCAAAGAAAGTTGCTCTTTCTCTTCTGGAGGTAAGACGACTACTGAAATGTGTCCAAGTGCACTCTTGCCTCTAAGAATGCATGTGCTCCATATGTTTTTATTGTACTACTAGGGCATGAGCCATTGCACATGAAAGTACAAGATACCTCTTTGCACAATGTCTTTCAAAAAGTATGCACAAGCACAACTGAGCGTTATACTAATGTATGTCACTTATGGGATCCTGGTCAAGTGATTCCCTTATCATCTGAGGTGCAGTGGCTGTCTACTGGAAAAAGGGCCTTTTCAGATGTGTTATCCCAGCTTTCAGAGTCTCTCCCCAGCAAAAGACCATTCCCTCCAGTTCTTTAAGATTCTCAGATTTGTTAATTTGTTTTTATGGTTACTGCTCTTCCAGACTTGCTGTTTTTTCAAATATTTTAATGTATTATAAAGTTATCTTAATGCCTGCTTGTAGTCACCATCTTGCAATAGAGTAAGATGGGGTGGAATTGCTTTCTTAGAAGAAGAGCTATTGCTGGAGTTGGAGGTGATCTCTGTCTAATCTGATCTCACAGTTCTGCCCATGACAACCTCTGTGGACAAAAGTCTGCCATTCCATGAGTAAGACAGGGTAAAGTCAATTTTGGGTCAACTGCATCCAAAGCTAATCCATTCACCTAACAAGAAGCTGGTTATATTGTTTAGCTATATCAACATGGAGCTGGCAAGCTAATTCTTTCCCTTCATTTGGAGAGAGGTTTAATATAGAATGATCTGGCAGGCTGAAAAGCACATCAGAACTCTCACATGCACCTCATTTTCTTCCCAACACAAACCAGGAGGGTTTGGGATTGGGAAGCAGATCCATTTCTCTCCTACCGATTCCTGCTTAGGCATGTGCTGTTAGTTATCTTATGGTATTATGCTTTAAATATTTTATTATAAGGGTGCCCTGAGAATGCATTTGAAGACTGGGGTGTACATCTAAATAATAAATAATTTAATACATACATACATAATATGATTCTTCATCAAAGCTATGTGGCCCACTCCAATTCCATGCAAGCACAGCAGCTGAAATTGTGCAGGTGTCACCCAGATCAGATAATTATTAGTCTGGATTGGCCATTTGTGAGAGGACAGAGAAGTAGCTGGATCAGGAAAGTCACTGAGTTTTAGTAAATGTGTTCTTTCACTTGTCCATCTAGCAGCTGAACTACATGCAGTTTCTTCCTATATTAACTATTTCTGTGAGAGTACCCATATTAGTCTTTTGCAACAAAAACAATGCATCTCTCTTGGTACCTGAAAAACTGGCACATTTTATTTGGAATAAGCTTTCAGAGACTGCCACCCTCTTGAGCTGCATGGAACGTTGTCCCAATTGATAATTTACGATACACATTCTTGCAAAGGTAGGTAATCCTGTCTCTTTCACAGATAGTATGCTCCATATGCTCACGCCTCCATCTTTCTAAGCAAGTATATACCTGTCAATGAAGCCTTTGATGGATCTGATGAAGTCGGCTGCAGATGACAAAAGTTTATGCCAAATACATTTTGTCAGTCTTTTAGCGGTCACAGGAAACTTTCTCTGAAATATCCTCTGAAATATCTGGCATCTAATTTAAGGAACTGGAACAGACCAGAAGGTAGCCTGAAGTATAGATTTGTAAAGCCTAATAGTGTAATTATCACTGATAACTCAATGGTTGTATGAGATCTTATCTATGGTGCTCAAAACAGACACTTTAGAAATCCCCTGTAAGGTAGCTAAAATCTATGCCTGCAACCTCCCTCCTTACTTGTGATTCCAGAGGCATCTTTTTTGAAATGCTAGTTCTAAATGTTCTGTAGAAAATGATAAGTGGTTAGAAGTGAGCCTCATTCAGGAAATCAATTAGCTAAGCTGAAGCATTTCAGCAATATGAAGAATCATCTGAATTTAATGAACTGTAGTTAAATGTGCATTATTGATTAATCAAAAATCTTTCTTCTTCAGTAACATTCTTCTCATTAGATGTGTATCTTGTTTGTGATTTGCTTCCCCCCAGTGCAGACAGCAAAGGTAATTAATACAAACAAAATAAAAAATAGTATGGTCAGTTTGGGGTGGGTTAATGGGCACTTAAGAAAATGATCAATCTATCACTTTTTGTACATCCATAAGAAGTATCATTATATTCCCGTATATTTATAAGCTAATGGTGGTATCCTCAAACCAATTTTCTCAGTACACAGTTGGAAAAAATGGCAGCTGGTTTTGATGTGTGGATTGAATAACTCAGGCTTCCACTTCAATGAACAACACTCACATCAGCAGTAAAGAATGAGTAGCAAATGATGAAATTTTTTTAGAATCACAACATAATTTTCTTTCAGAACTGACTCAAGACAATTTGCCTCTCGAAGCAGTGCAACACATCCTACCTACATCCTATCTTGGTCAAGTTATTTTGGCACCTGAAATGGGAAACCTTACAAATGCTTCTCGCTAATTGAAGAAAAAAGGAATAATTGTAAGCTGAGTAACAGTTTTTGCCCTATTACAACATCCAAAACTAGCTACCTAATGTGGCTGAAAGCTGAGGGTTCAGTCCTGTACCCATCAGCAAAGAATGCTTAGCACGCAAACTTCTGTTCATCAAGATGGTGAAGAGATTGCCTGTGGTGATGCCTTTCAAAAGTTAGGTCTCTGCAAGATGGAAAATGATTGCAACACCATTTTGTTTCATGCATATCCTTCTTTTCTCCCAATATGAGACACAAAGGAATTCACAGCATAGGTTAATAAAAATAAAACTATTTATAATACAAATGCTTAAAAAACAATCCTATTAAAAACTCTAGTTTAAAAGAGTTTATAAACATGTAAAACATGGTATGATAATAAAAGGTACAGTATACCAGAAAGTACCCTGCCTCAGTAAAAGCTCTTTGCAGAATGACAGCTGAGAGGGAGCCAACCTAGCATCCCATGGGAGGGAGAGCTACAGTCAGGGAGCAGCCAGCTAGAAGGCCCTCTCATGTGTTCTCATCAAACATGATTATCATTGAGTGAGAGCAAGGATCTTAAAAAGGCAGGTCTATATAGGGAGATAATATATGTCCTAACCAGCATATTGAATTGAATTGTGCCCCGAAACAAACTGGAAGCCAGTGAAGTCTTTGCAACACAAGAATTGTATTTTCCCTGTAACAACCGAGTTGAACTGTTGTATTTTGGACCCACTGAAATTTCATAACAGTTCCCAAAGGTATTTCCATGCAGAGTGTCATTCCAATAATCCAAATGGAAGGCAGTCAATGCTTGTGTCACTGTAGCTAGATCTGTCATCTCAAGGAGCAGGTGCAGTTTGGCACACTAGTTTTGACCGTGCAAACGTAATCTTGGCAACTGGTGAGGGCTGAATATGAGGGTATACCACAGAGATCTCAGGGGCAGTATAACCTCATTGAGCAACTAACGTCAAGAAGCCAAAGCATATATGTCAAAATAGCCAAAAATGTCAGATTCAGGAACTCTTGTTAAACAGAACACAAAGGCCATTACCACACTAGACTGTTATAGTGCCCCTAAACTGCAAACCTCAGGATTCCATAGGATGTTGAAAGTGGAATAATGGTACTATAAAAGTCTAGTGTGGAAACGGCCAAGGTGGAATAGGCAAAGACAGAAAGAAAGGAAAGCAACACAGTCTGAGGAGATATAGGGAAGAACAAACTCTTTTCATTTCCCAGGACCAGGGCTGGCCCCCATATATTCTGCTGCCTGAAGCAAAGGACAAAGTGGCAGCTCATCCCATTCCACATACAGAATGCAGTTGAATAGACAGCTAAAACTTGCTTTAACACAGGTGAGAGGACACTATGCCCCACCACACAGTTCTGTCCTCCAGGACATTTCCACCCTGTGTCTCCCTTCTGAACAGCAGCATCCTTCTGCCTAAAGGTAGGGCTAGCCTTGTTTCTCCTATTACCTCTCTAATCACCTAATGTTATCTACTAAGCTAATTCTTATGAACTGCCCTGAAAAGTTCACTACACCATTCAAGGATTCAGCACCATTCCATGCTGCAAGAAGTCTGTAAGGTGTGATCAGTGAGCTCTAACCTCCAGGTTATCAAAAGCCATTTTAAGCTATGAAACAAACAGTGAATATCTCTGTTTTTTCAGCTATGCAAACCCATAAAAGAAATGTTCTCTGCAGAGATGGAGAAGTTTGCAACTGAACTTTCTCTCATGTTCTTTATTTATAAAAATCTTAGATTCTTTTTGTCCATTTATGACAAAATTTGCAATTTTGGTAAGTTCTCAGTAAAAGAATGAACTGAACAAAATATTCACCCATTCCTAGGTCTGAGACTGGGAGTAATACAAATCATAATCAGAGCAAAGTCAGTGTTCTGACCAAAGTTTTCCAGATTGAAATTGAACTGATTTTGTGAAAACAGAAGTACAAACATAAACAACATTTTTAAAAAATTGTTATTCCTATAAATATATAAGTATGTATGTATGTATGTATGTATGTATGCTCTTAGTCAGGAGACCTGATAAGCAAGATAATGCAGTTGCAGTTTCCGAATGAGATAAAATGACAGAACAGTTCAGATTAATGTGAAGCTAAATAAAGAAGGGAAACACAAAAGAGCAGCTCGGGGAAACTGAACATCAAATATATGGCAGAAGGCAAATGATTTTTCAGTCTTGGCATCCTCACACGGAAGAAGTCCAACTTGGCCACAGGTAAACGCCACTGAATCATAGAATCATAGAGTTGGAAGAGACCAGAGGGGCCACCCAGTCCAACCCTCCTGCCATGCAGGAACACACATCAAAGCACTTCTAACAGATGCCCTTCCAGCCTCTGTTTAAAAACCTCCAAAGAAGGAGACTCACCACACTCCAAGGCAGCATATTCCACTACTGGACAGCTCTGACTGTCAGGAAGTTCTTCCTGAGCTTCAAGCGGAATCTCCTTTCCTGCAGCTTGAATCCATTGCTCCTTGCCGTAGTCTCTGGAGCATCAGAAAACAAGTCTCCTCTCTCCTCGACATGACATCCCTCCAAATATTTAAACATGGCTATCATGTCCCCTCTTAACTTTCTCTTCTGCAGACTAAACATACCCAGCTCCTAAGCTGCTCTTCATAGGGCATAGCTTCCAGGCCCTTCACCATTTTGGTCACCCTCCTGTGGACATGCTCTAGCTCGTTGATAACCTTCTTGAATTGAGGTGCCCAGAACTGGATACAGTATTCCAAATGAGATCTAATCAAAGCAGAAGAGTGGTACCATTACCTCCCTTGATCTAGACACCATATTCCTATTGATGCAACCAAGAACTGTGTTGACATTCTTGGCTGCTGCATCACACTGCTGACTCATGTTCAGCTTGTGGTCCACCAGGACTCCTAGACCCCTTTCACACATACTGTTATCCAGCCACATGTTCCCCATCCTATATTTGTGCATTCCATTTCTTCTACCTAAGTATAGGACCTTACATTTCTCTCTGTTGAAATTCATTTTTTTAGCTTTGACCCAGCTCTCCAATCTGAAACTTGAGTCCATTTGTTGCTTGGAGTAGACAAGTAAAGCAATTCAGATAATAAGTACTAAGTGCACATATAACAATATGTATAGGTATCTTCCATCTATGGTGTAATGCAGTCCTGAAAACTACTCCAAGAGGGACTTAGATCACTGCAGGACTTCAAAAAAACTTGATCATAGCTCAAGCTGTTGTTGACTTGGTACGCCTTTGATTTTGTTCTGAAGCAAATTGTGGGGGGAGATGTACTGATATTCCTTTGCATGCTGAGGAAGAATGAAATATAATTTGTAATACTCCCAATCATAGCGATCAGATTATGGTCCTCGGGTGTCCCATTTTGTATGGGACATCCCATATTTGGGGTCTTAAAGTCAGATCACATATCAAGGTGGCAGGGGATAACCCCAGGAGCCAGTATGGTGTAGTGGTTTGAATGTTGGATTAGGACTATTGGGGACTGGATTGAAATCCCAGCTTGGTCATGATAACCCACTAGGTGATTTTGGATGAGTGACAGTCTGTCAACCTCTGAGGAAGGCAGGGGCACAATTTCTGAGAACAGATCTTGCCAAGAAAACCCCATTATAGGTTTACTTTAGGGTTGCCATAATTTGGAAATGACTTGAAGGGACACAACAACAAGGAGATGCCTCAAATCCCATATCTGAGCATGGGCACCACCTCTGCTCTCACCAGACCAATCCTTTAGCATGTGGTATGTGTGCAGCTGCCAGGCTTAACATATCAAATGCTAGGGGTCTGTCTGCTAGGACTGCAACCAGCATGGTGCAGATCTTACTCCTTTCTGTCTTGCCAGTCTGATACCAAGCAGCTGAATAAAGTTCTCATTGTGCAATGCCTGGCCTGCTATCTCAAAATTTGCATGGCTTTGTGGGTTCCTGTGAGATATGAAATCTCATGAGAACACTGGGATTATGCAAAAGGCCATCTTCTCATGGGATTTGAGGAAGCCTTGCATAGGCCTTTCACGTGTATTCTGTATTGCTCTTCAGAAAACCTGGGAATCCCAACTGGGAGCAATACTTTACCCTTAGAATCTTCTTTCCAGTTCTTTTCAGTTGCTGTCTGGTGCTAATAAGCAACCTGGTTTATTAGTCTTCAAATGGGTGAACTGGAATATTTGTCCACAAACAACGGCATAGCAGTATGTACAAAGAGAAGTTATTTAGTTTAATTTCCTCTGAGCCCACTTCTAAATCCCAGTCCCTTGATATTTTATGGATTAATACAAATAAGTTTGTATTGCATTTTCATCAGTTGCTACCTGCAATACATGTTAGATTCTGACCTGATGTGTGAGTACACATGGACATTCCTGTCAGCTTGTCAATTAATATTTTTTAGCAACAAATTACTCACTAGCTTAGCAGGAAAAAATTCCAGACCTTTCATTTTTTTCTTTATAAGAAGCAGCAAATACAGACACCAAAACAAGCCTAGAACTTCTTTAAGGAGCAGTTGCTTTTCTGTCATCTGAAATTTCCAAATTGATGTCATATGTGCCTGAGTCTGCTTTGGGAAAGAAAGGTGACGGATGGGTGATAAAGCCCTGAATTAACTTCTCCTTTTCAGTCTAGTGAAGACATACATGAAAGGCTATGTGTACTCAGATCTTACATCACTCCTTCTTAACCCTGGGTCTCTAAATATCTTCGGATTCCAGTTCCCATTATTGCAAGCCAGTAGAGCCAAAGCTCAGGAATGATGAGAGTTGAAATCTAACAACATCTAGGGATCCATGATTGCACTGTAAATGATCACAATGCTACTTTTAGAAAGGAGTATTTTTGTCCTTGACTTGCAAAGGAGTAGATAATACTCAACAGTTTGTTTTTCATTTTTTTCAGAGAAATCTTTGTTGTCACTTGATAATACCTTCTGTCCAATTAATCACTATTCCAATATTATTTTTATGTTTCTTTTTTTAGTGCTTAACATAACTTGAAGTACTACGAGGCTAGAAATATGTTTCTTGTTTTAGTGCTCAATATAACTTGAAGTACTACAAGGCTAGAAATATGAAACCTAACTTTCAACCTTATCACCCATGGCTAATTCCATTTATAATAGGTGATTAAGTTGACTAAATCCTTACTTGCATGAGCAGCTTGCTGATGTAAATGAAATCTTTAATTAATACACAATTAGTTCTTCATTACAGAATGTCTTCAAATGGACTGAAAATTCATTATACTTCAAAGAAGAGACCAAAAAAAAAAAAAACCCCCAGAAAAAAACCACTTATAAAGCTATAGGAAGAAAAACTATTAGGCAAGGAACAAACCAAATATTTAGGGTGGATTAGCTACAAATCTTGCTGATAACCAGAAGGATACAAAATGACCAAAGCTGCAATGGTTCTATCCTGAGGAAATGAATGCTTATTTTGCGAAAACAGTGGCATTGAGGTTAAGACTCATACACTTGGCTATCTTGTACATGATGTACAAACAATTACAAAAACTCTGCATTCACGTAGAACAAAATGGCATTTGCTTTAAAACAGCTCATATCATGGAATGCTGTTCAAAGAGCAATCACACCAAGCACCTGTAGTTTAGTGGATGACAAACTTTGGTGTTGATTGCATGGAAGTGTGAATCATCATAGGCTCAGGACCACGTAGTATATTATTTGGAGATCCATGCTTGATAGATTTTTCCCATTTTATTTTATCTAAACATTGCTGGAGGACATTGGCCAGTTGCTTTGGAGTATTGCTCCCCCCCCCCATGATATTGTCCTCTTCAAAATTAGAGAGAAGTGAAAAATTAATTTTGTTCCTTTGAAAAAAAAGAAGAATGTTCCCAAAATTGCAAATTTCTTCATGAGTTGAACGGAAAGAACTTCAACTTCTATTATCTTTTCCTTTTAAAAAGGAATTGTGTGAGAAAGCAAAACTAACAAAATCACACGTGCAAGTAAATGACTTTGGGGACTCAGTTCTTAAAGGGGTTAGTTTGAATCTCTGTGTATTCAATCATATTTTTTAGAATGAGTTAGAACTGTCATATCTTTTTTCCTCTCAGAAGTTGATCGTCTTTAATACATATACGGCAGGCATCTACACCAGGGTCCTCTCTATACTGGGAACATCTGTACCTGTTGAAATTGTTTGAAAAATTTTGCTCAGTCCATTTTGGACTGGCCATAATCTGTCCAAGAAATAAACAGCATTTTATTTTATTTCATACAATCAGTGAAAAGAATTTGAGATTTTTTTAAAATATATTTTAAAATAACTATATTTTTTAAAAAATATATATGACAAAAGATTAATCATGACCAGCATTCTAGTCCTTTGGATGCCTCCCAATTACCTCTAAGTGGGATATGAAAGCAACCTTTTGCCTGTTGTCACCATTTTGTTGGATAGCTCATTCTTTGGAATGTGAAATAAAGCTTGTGCATGATCTGGAAAATATGTGAGGAGTATCGAAAGCAGAATATGCACGTATACTGGGGAGGGAAGCTGTAGTGCACATACACACAAAGAAAAGAGTCACATAGCATTCACATTTACCTGACCATCATACTAACACCTGTACAACCTATTGCCAGTGGCAATAATACCCATCAAAGATATTTCTCTGCTGTATTGGAAGAAAAAGTAATCATCAGTATATCTCATAAATACTGCATCATCATCAGAATATCTGTGTTAAGATATGACATCTGTTTTTCCACTACAATAAAAATTGCAGGATTGGTGTGCCAATCCCAACATTTTTTAAAAAAAATTCTAGTTTATATAATTCTCAATATATAGTTTGATCAAATCTGCTGTCTGAGAATTTCATTCGTTTCAGGTGGATTTCAAATTAAATTAACAAATATGGAAACAGAATGGTTGCGCTATCAAGTTTCACTCGGTGTATTAATGCAATGTTGTTTTTTTCTGCTGACAGGATAGGTTGGGAAGAAACAAAGAAAAGCAGACTTTGATTATGGCCTAAACAAGACTTTTCTTGTTTTTGTATGTGTGCATGCACTAAGTGTGTTTACTGCAGAATCATAAACAAAACAGCTTGCTTGAAGTTTATCAATTTATACAGCAGTAAAAACAATCTACTACTCATAAAAATGTAAAGTAGTTCAGGTTTCACATAGTGCTTGTTTAGTCAACAGACTACTAAGAGTTAACAGCTGTAGGCTACACCTAAGTCACTATTAGAGTCACACTCCTTAGATTTTTCTTTTTCCTGGATCAATATCTGCAAATAATAAATGAGATCCCAAAGGGTTGAGTTAAGCTCCAACTAGGACGGAGTAACTCTGCAATTGGTCACTGACTCAATAATGCAGGTGAGTGCCACACTGTAGAACATCTTTAGCAAGCTATAATAGAAAATTAATAGTGTTCAAATCAGGAGTGGGGTTACCCTGAGGATTGCATAACAGCTTATATGACAATCATCTTACTCCAAGAAATGGAGAAGAAATAGATTTAGAAAGAAAAGGAAAAGAAATAGCCCAGCCTCAAGTATAATTTGAGCCATATACAATGTCTTTGTTTTCTGACAGTACAAAAAAGAAAGGTAATGTTTACATTCTTGGATGCATTGCTGGAATAACTATCCAGCAAACCGCATTGCAGTGGTGTTCATGGGGCACTACATATCACTGTACAGCAAGCAGTAATAATTACAGAAAAGAAAACCTGTGTGCAATCGTGACAAGCTACAAACCATGCTAAGTATTGTAAAGGAAAACTACATGGTTGTAAGCCGCTACACAGACACACTGACACACACCAAATCTTAATACAGAAAAGCATGAAACCTCACTGATTAGAACAAAAAGACTAACTTTTCACTACATCCATGACTAGTGTTTATACATCTGTACATCTGTGATTACTTTTAGGAATCTACTGTTATGATAAGCTGATGGCACCTACTCAAGTGGAGTTTTACAAAGGCAAAGTGAAAAAGTAAACCAAGGATAAATTACTTATTTATATTTACATTCATTGCTATACGAGTAGCAGCCGATGGCATTTGTAGTTAATAAGCATCCTTAGAGAACAACAGCATTCCTGGAAATATCAAGAAATGTCAGAAAACTTCTGAGCAACACAACCCAAATGTCTACCTATCTGGGGGGAAAAAAGAAGAAAGAACAGATCACACTGCATGTGATAAGTAATCAATTATTCATTTATCCATTTTATGTGTGTGCATGTATGTGCGAATGAACACTTCGGACAGAGAAGGGCCCAGCAAAAAATATATATATATACATGAAGATGCTTGATATTACAGTTTGAATAACAATTGAGGAGATATGTAGGAACTTGACAGAATAGCTCTGCTTTACAAAGTGTGGCATTTCCATTCAACTATAGGTTAGAAGGCAAATTCATTCATTTCTTGTCCTTCAAATTAAAAAAAAAACCTAAACAAGCACTCTACAAAAGAATACTAGGAATTCTGCCTTTTTATTTCCAGCAAGCAAAAATAATGGTCATTGTTAGTAACTTTATATTCCCACATGAAATGTCTATGAGACACCGGATATGGATGCCAGAATTTTAGCAGAGTTTGTCAAAAAGGAAAATATAGTCACTACACTCACAAGTTCAGACTTACCTTCCAAGCTGCCAGAGTCCCATATGTTCTCCAAAAGATTGGGGGGGGGGGTAGGCGCTTGCAATACTCCCCATAGGCTCCTTGTCTTGAGCAATGTCCGGGGATATCACCAAGCTTGGCACCAGCTGCAAAAATAAAAGACCGGTGTGAAGAATTAAATCCTCTTGTTGTTCTAGTGCTTTCCCCTCTGGTTGTCTCTCACAGTGACTGGTGCCATACACAAAATGGCACCTCTCTTTCAATGCAGAGAAGTCTGGGTTTATATATATACTAAGCATGTGTATGCGAGTATACCACAAAACACCAGTTCCTTATCATGCGCTTGTTAGCTTGTCCAATCTATGGCAATCACTTTGGTCCCAGGGGTTGAAAGACACAAGACGCAGGGAAAAAAGGGAAGCAAAAGCTGAAGAAAGATCAATACTGCACTGTGAAACAAGAAGTGTAGGCTATTTACTTTTCATTGATCTGATGATGCAGGAGAAACACCTCAGACTGGCATTAAATTGAGGGAATACATCTTCTCTGGAGGTGGGGGGGATGTTTTCACCTCAAGGTCAAGACAGCCAAACAAAAATTAGTACAAACAGAAACTAATCACAGGCTTACAATAAAACTATTAATCCACATTACACATCCACCCAGAAACATAATTAAATATCAGGCTGAATAAGGTTCACAATAAAACAAATGCTGCCAGCTTTTATCGACTTCAACTTGCACATGGACCAACCAGGAGAGGAAATGTATGAAATGCTAAAAGGAAAGCAACAGGGAATCAGCATCTTGCATTAGAACTCAGGCCCATGTTGAAGTCAAATGAAGTAATTAGAGTTCTTCTCGAGAAAGAAAATATAACTTTTTATGTATACTTCTTCAACTGTTGCTACTGAACAAAGCAGCCATTTCTAAGAGGGAATACGTCTTACTCTTTTTAGATATTGCTAGCCATTTTCTAACAGATAACAAAACACATTCACAAAGACACTTCAAGACAGAGAAGCATGGGCAATACAACAGTTAAATCTCTTGATAACAACAATAATTATCAATGTGATTACATAAAACTGGGGCTTAGAATTCTCGGTTATGTATGTATGAGACTAGAAGGCAGAATTCTGGAAGGTTCAGAATATAATCTCCTGCAAACTATCCTAGGACTAAACCACACTAAAATGAAAATATTACTCTCACTGAGCATGTATTGAATTTTGTTATTACAACTGCAATCTTACACATGTGTTTTCCCGAAAAAGCTACCTGAAGTTTTCTTCTTAGACTTGGCAAATGAGATAGCAATGTCTCACAATCATTCAAAACTTTCCAGTACTTTTTGTTTGACTGAGGTGTGGGGAGGAAGGTCTTATCATTCTTTTATCCAAACCTTTAGTTTCGAACTGCTCCGTAAAGTTCCACAAGTGTATTGTCCCTTGACACTGTTTATCTATTTATTTAGGGGGAAAAAAAAAGATAAAAAGAAAAAAAAAAGGAAGGGGAACAGAGTGTATTACTAGAATGGAAAGAGGATGGGACCTTATGTGCTTGTGTAGAAAAGGGAAGCACAACAGATTCCACTTTCTTCACTTTTGTGAGGCAACTTGCACCTGCTAAAATCCCATCATATATAACTACTAGAGTATTTACCTGGCGTTGCCCAGGATTTTATTTTCCTCTTAAGAACTCACCCAACTGTCTTCTCCAGTACCTGTAACTTTTTCTCATATTTCCCATTGCGATCTGTATTCAGAATTATTTACATACACATTTTAGGTTCCTGAGGGAATACACTGTCCTCCTCTTTGCTACTAGGCTTCATCTGCATAGCATCCGGCCTATTCCAGTACCTGTAACTTTTCCCCATAGTCCCCAATTCAATCTGTGTTCTCCGGAGACATTGATGTACTAGGCTTTTGATTTTTTTCGCTTTCTGCTGAAACGGCTTTATGTTTTTCCGGAAGCATTTTTTGCTTTGAATTTCAACTTTAAGATTCCTTACCTATGGAACCCATACAATCTATTGTGTGAGGCGAGAAGACCTTGTAACTATGTTGTATATGTTGTATCACTTTAATTTTTATCACATATGCCTCTCAAATGTTTTCTGGCATCCTTATTGATGGTGGGCTTCATCTCCATAGCAACCAGCCCGAAGCTCAAGAGCTCTTGGCTGAGAATTCTAAAGGCCCCTCCCTGAACTGCCAACCCCAGGATTCCATAGAATCTTCACAGCCAGCCTATCATATGAGGTCTTCTCGCCTCACTCAGCCAATCATATGAGGTCTTCGCCTGCCTGATACAGATAAACAGACAAACTTACAAACAGACAATCTTTGACTTTTATATAGTAGATTTAAGGTATGGAGTCTTGTCCACTTTTCATACCACAGAACTCCAGGGAGAAAAGGAGAAGACAAAATACACTTAAAATTCAAAGTGCATCTCATGTTGAGTGTGAAATGAATGAAGACAGCTGGATGTGATTTCAACAGTAATGTTCGTAGACCAGCAAAATATAAAAACCAATAAAGAAATGTATTTTATGAGTGATAAGTTGGAGAAAACATATTATCATCTGGTCATGTAAAAACCACAGCAAAAACTATACAGTGGACCCTCAGTATCTAATAGGGTTTGGTTAGATTACCCCCTGTAGACACCAAAATCCATGCATGCTGAAGTCCTATTATATACAATGACATAGGAAAATGGCATCCCTTGTATAAAATGGCAAAATCAAGGTTTGCTTTTTGGATTTCTAAAAAATATTTTCAAGCTATGGATAGTTGAATCGATGGATACAGAATCCATGGATATGGAGGGCTGACTGTAGACGCTGAAAGTGCCATGAATTATCTTGCAAGTTCCAAGCTTGCTCATATTAAAGAAAATGAATTTTTAGCGTCAGTTTTATTCCATGTATGCCTTTATTTTTTCTTGGCACTGTGAACTAAATGACTTTGAGGAGTGATTTATGGGCATGGACAGGGGGCGTTACAATTAAGGCTTTGAGGACCAGGAGTAAACTTATATACAAGCATACCTCAGATCCTTTTTACAACTTTTTTTTTACATATTTTACCTTTTTTCCATTTATTTGTATAAATAAAAAACATTCCTCAGACGTGATATACAAATTATATGTTTAAATACATTATTTAAAGAGAAGAAAGAGTAAGAACAATATCCTAAAAAAAAAGAAAGATAAGAAAAAAGAAGAGGCGCTATATTTTACCTTGTCTCCTGTCTACGGATTTTTTGTCTGCATCAGAATTGGGAGGACTGCAATGGTGAAGGAGGGCTGCAGAAACACAAACTTTCCATGTTGGGTTGCAGCAACTTGTCTGCAGTAAACAATGCAATAAAGCCTGAGCCAGGAAAAAAAGAGATTTTATCCTGTTCCTACTGCAGCTGTGTGTTCCTGTCTATAGCATACAATGTAAACAGCAGCTGCCTCCAGAATCCCTTACTGTGGATGCACAAACAGCAAAAACTGAGAAAAGGGAGAAAGCAGATAAGCCTGCCTTGCTAGCTGTCTCCAGGATATTATAAAACAACATAGACCTATAAATTTGGCCACTGAAATGGAAATCATAGAAAAGTGAATGCTAGTGAAATAAAAAGTTATTCACGGATGAATTTTTGAAGTCTTTCAAGTGTACTCTAGACTGTTCAAAATGTTTTAGTTTACTTACGCAAGGCTTATCAGACTTGGTTGTTTCATTTCATTTGGGCATATTGTTAGTTTTGAATAAAAAGCTTGCTGAAACATGTTGATTTGCTTCTTATTTGTGCAGCATAGGAATATATCCCTATTGTTTCCATCTTATTTCTACCTCTGGTACCAAATTTTCTGTTAAAGAAGAAATGCCGAGGGGCACATCTACTTCATTAACTGAGGCACACCTTATTCGCATTCAAAGTGACTTTGGCCTGATGGCTACTGAGAAAGAGTAAAAGAAGATCTATTCATGTAAGAAAGAGTAACTTTGCTTTCACTGTGACTTAAACAAGCCCTTTGCTTCCCATACCTATGGAGTAAAGGCAGAATTAACTGGATGACTGTTGAAGATACAAAAATGAATTCCATATGGCTATGCAGCAAATAGTTGGGCAACATGTGCAGCTAAGCAATCAACCAGCAGACTACATTCAATCACTCAAAATCAGTTGAGTGCCAATGAATTCTTTGATTAAAGTTACTGGGGATTGTTATTGTCAGAAAAGAATCTGGAAGCAAGAATGACATTATTCTGGCATCTAAAGTTGCTGCTAAATTATTGTTTACATGTCTGTCTTTGTTGTGGATTTCTTCCATGTATATAATTTCCCACAATGGATTCATTTTTATGGCCTGAACCACCCTAGTAACTCTCATTTCAATGCTGCTTTCACTTAGCACCATGGCTATGGTTGCCTTGAGGCAATGATTTGTGTTTGTTGTGGCTTCTGGAAACTTTGTTGGTCTTAGACATGAATTTTGATAGTGTTCACAATGTGTTGTTCTGCATTTTAGTACCAATTTCTACTATGTCACTTCCAGCTGGGAGTTTTTTTTCTATTTAGGTTCTGGTAGAAAATGTTATAGAGAGTTATACACACATTCATATGCACGTACACACATACCGTAAATATCAAGATATATACATTCACTGATAAATACTGTTGCCATGGGGTGCTGAGGTTATCTAGAACACAACACTTTTGTTTGTTCTTTTGAAGCTCTATTGCTTATTGATCCATTTTTATTTCAAACATCTGCTTTTAAGCTTTGAAGTCCTTAATCATGGGGGAGGCAGAATGTGTATCCCTCAATATGTTGTTGGATTCCAGCTCCTATCAGCCTGAGTCAATATGGCCAACCATCAGTGATGAAGGGAAATATAGCCAAACAACATTAGGAGGGCCACAAGTTCCCCAACTTCCTAGAGCATACCTTAAAGACTACTTCCACCTGAGAACCTTGTCAAGGAAGTCTGTTGTATGTGCCACCACTATCTTGACTTAGGTTGGTAGAACAACAGGGTGATGCATTCTCTGTGGTGGTGCAGCATGTGCGCTTTGGAACTTCTGAGAAGCATACTTTGGCTTTTCACACTCTTCTCTGCAGCTGATGGTGAAAGCCATGCTCTGCCATTGTGCTTTTTATAATAATGGTGTTGTTACTACCCCCTGTGTTTCCTAGTTTCCTGTTATTCTTCAGATATTGAGGTTTTTTAAATCTTCCTTTAGCCTTAAATGAATATATCCTGCATGTTGCTTTATTTTTTTATTTGCATATTTTAATGTTTGCGTACCTCCTTAGGGACCCTAAGCAGGAGAAACACATAAAATCATAATTTATTACTCATAATTACTACCAGGCACAGTGGACATAACACTTTACTATTTGGTCTATTCTTTCTTCACAAAAAGTCATTTTCTATCAGACATTCCATTCCTAAAGTGAAGCAGGTTGAGGAAATCCATAGAGTAGAATAGTGCAGACTTCTGTTGACTAAGACCGTTTCTGCCCAACACTGTTATAGTGCTATTATTCCACTTTTAACATACTGTGGAATTCTTGGGTGTGTATGTTACTGAGACTAAGAGCTCTCTGGCTGAGAATTCTAAATGCCCCTCCCTAAACTGCAAACCCCAGAATTCCACGGGATATTGAAAACGGAATAATAGCACTATAGTAGTATAGGGTGGAAATTGCCTACAAATTAACAGAAAAATCCAGGCAATAGGTGGCAGTTCAGAGGTGTGCACAGTCAGTAGTGAGGAAGGCTAAGGAATAGCCTTCTTTATCTTGTCTTTCTTGCCTAGACTGATAAGTCTCAGGGATGACTTCATTTCATTCCTTCTCATGTCATTCTTTCCTCTCTAAAGATGTAACCATTCAGTATAATACTAAATTTAGCCTCCTGGTTCCAGGGGGAATTCCCATAATGTAGTTTCTTTCTCCTTTCTTTTTCTAAATGGTCTTTGCTGCTTAATCTAACATCAAACAATAATCTAACATCTTAATCTTAATCCACACGTTTCTCCAACAGTATACATAGGAAGTCAGTCTAATCTTCATTAGAAGTTGTTAGACTAAAGAACAGAAAAAGGTTCCTATTTTAAGGTGAAGCATTATTGATCCTTTGGGTCATTTAGGCTCAAACTGAGCATGGCAGACAAAAGCCTTATTATTACCTCTTTTTAAGCAGTTGGCATGGTGGCAACCATAAGCAACTGGCTTTGTAGCTCAGTCTTCTGAGAAGTATTGTTACATCACAGGGACTAAATTTGTTGTCCATATTGTCCAACTTAATCTTTGTAATCAACAACTGGAGCTGGAACAGAAGCTAAGTTTTCAGCAACAGCCTGGCTTGGGCTGCAGCAGACATGATCTTCTATTATACTGACCTGGCAGGAGCAAAAGACCAAGCTGCTGTTGGTATTTATACAAGATCTGAACAATTCAGAGGGCTCAAATTGTTTGTAGATCAGTGAGCTGTTGTTGCACAGCTCTCTCCTTCACCTTAAAATAGGAACCTCTTTCTGTTCTTTAGTCTAACAACTTGAAGATTAGACTGACTTCCTATGTATACTGTTGGAGATACATGTGGATGTGTGATGTTAGATTAAGCAGCAAAGACCATTTAGAAAAAGAAAGGAAAAAGAAACTACATTATGGGAATTCTCCCTGGAACCAGGAGGATAAATTTAGGATGATACTGAATGTGACTGAGAGAGTTCTGAATATGTGCTCATACAGTGAAGTTAGTTTCTGAAGTAATAGACAGATGTTTATACCTTCTTTTTTTTTTGGCTACACTCATCACCCATAGTAGCTGGCAGCAGTGCCAGTGTCAGCTGGTACCTTCCATATAAGTGAACTGGTGAATGCATTTTGATTTCAATTTAGACTTTACAGGAGCTATCCAAAGTACTGAACCCTAAATAGAAGAACTTTCTGGATGTCCTCAAAGCTACCAAGCACAGGTCCTTGCCAGGACTCCCCTCACCACTGTTTTTGCTTCTTTTCATTTACAAATAAATATACATTTGTTTCCGCATTCAAATTCTGAGTATGAGGAAGCTACAGTCTTGAGGGGGGTGGCTCCATTCTGCTAAAAATCTGAGAGGCACAGGACAACTTAAGTTTGGAAATGGAAAGAATGATGCTTCATGAATTCATGACAGTTGCATGACAATCAGAATTCTCATCTGCCACAAACCTCAGGCCTATGGGCAAAATTTGCAGGCATGACATGGCTGCAGATCTATGTACATGCACACTCCTTCAAATCAAGAGTAGGTGAAGTTCTTGCAGGCTAATATCCTTACCTTACCTTAGCTTACCACCAGCCCTTGTGATCACAAGGGACCACCCATAATCTCTGCATTCAGGGCGGGCTTTGCTGATCACTTTGGTGCTGAGTAAGAATATTATACCTTCTTCCATTTTTTTGAGGGAGGTTTTTTTTTTTTTTTTTGGTCTCCTCCATAATACATGTACAGGGGCTTTGGTTTGTGGGAAAAGGGGCTTCGTTCTTTATTAAGAAGATCTGGTCTCTTTTCATTTGGGCTATAGTTAAATGTTTGCATGTATTTGGTTAATTTGGACCTATCTTGTGTAGGTTACTGTTAAAGATAATTGTTAGTTTGATTTGATCATATTAGGTTAGCAGACGTATGCAGGGAAAATTTTACAGGTTTTAGGACTGGTGAACACTTGTAAGTATCTTTAAGGTGATCTATGGATAAGATCCATCACCTTTCATCAACTTTCCTCATCCATTCATGTTCTGATACACTGTGTACAGGGTGACATCGGAGATTCTCTAGAAAGGAGCTGATGTGAGCCTAAGAAGGGTATGTGCTTCTAGTATTCTCTCCTTTCAGTCTGGCTGGACTTTACACTTTATTTGGACTCATTGCCGTGTTAGACTAAAATTCCCACACAGGTTCTCTCCCCACTTTGTAGATTTGAGGCCCTTTCACACTACACAATTCTAGTGCTATATTCCACCTTAATTGCTATGTCAACATCCTGTGGATTCTTGCATTTATCAGTTCACTCCAAATTGCACTTCCCAGGATTCCATAGGATATTTCCCTGGCAGTTAAAGTAGAATTTCATACTGTAATTATGTAGTGTGAAAGGGCCCTTGGTTAATGTCATCTGATAAAACGTGGCCCTATTTAATCCTATTACATATGTAATCTTCTGAGTATAAGCATCTGTTTCAGTGTATTTTTGTAATGTTTCCCAGAGAATTAGGTGTTACATGTTTCTTAGAACATTTGGAAACAGCAGCTAGTAAAAGTATGGGTACCACTTCAGAGTTTGTTTTTTAAAATGACAGATGTCTAAATGTTCAGACTGTCATGCTCTGCAGTGACAGTTATTTTCAAATAACCCTTTTTCAAGTAGACTTCTGAAGGCCTCTTTAGAGAGATGCAACAGTGTGCTTTAGAAAATGTATATGAACAGCACTTGAAGTTTGGGGGCAAATATTTGGCTTGTTTGCATAGAACTGGTGCCAAGGGTCATATAAATGGTGGCACTTGGGATAGCTGCTCTGAAAAAAGAAGCTACTACATGGCTTATCAGAAAGTGCCATTCTATCCCCAATGATGTTTAACATGTACATGAAACCAATAGGAGAGATTATCTTGAGGCACAGGGCAGGGTACTGTCAGTACGCTGGTGACACCAAAATATACTTCTTTATGCCTTCAGTAGTAACAGCCAGTGTTATGTAGTTGTTTGAGCATTGGAGTATGACCCTGGAGACCAGGGTTCAATTCTTCACTCAGTCATGACCTTAGGTGTGTCACACTCTCAATCCCAAAATGTTCTTGTGTGCCTTCAAGTCATTTCTGACTACTGGCAACCCTAAGGTGAACCTATCATGGAGTTTTGACAATAGCATAATCATCATCAACAACAATGCCTTCAGTAATAGCATAAGCTAAGGATAGTATATCACCTCTGAAAGAATACCTGGAGAAGGTAATGAGCTGGATGAGGAAAAACAAACTGAAATTGAATCAGACAAGACAGAGGTGCTTACTGTCAAGGGTCCTAACCTAGGTTTGGAGGTGTGTCAACCTGTCCTGGATGGGGTTACACTCCCCTTGAAAGACTGCATTTGTAGTTTGGGGGTGGTCCTGGATCCATACCTCCAAATGACAGCCCAGATAGTCAGGAATGCTTATTATCAGCTTTGGCTGTTATACCACCTGCTCCCCTTCCTAGAATTAGAGGACCTAAAGATATTAGTGTACACACTGATAACCTCAAGCTTGGACTGTACAGTGCAACACACTGTACACTGGTCTATCCCTGTACCAAGTTCAGAAACTTGTTAGTTCAAAAAATGACAGCCAGATGGGTTACTTGTATATGTAGGAATGACTACATCAATATTAAAATCACTCCACTGGCTGCTAATTAGTTTCTGGGCAAACTACAAAGTGGTTGTTATTACCTTTAAAGACCTACATGGTTTGGGTCTGAGTTACCTACAGAATCGCTTTGTCCCATATAATTTACCACATATACTCAGGTCCTCTGGGAGAAGCCATCTACTTCAATTACCTAAAACTAGTCTTACTATTACTCACAAGACATTTTCTTTGACTGCCCCCAGACTGTAGAACAACCTGCCAGAAGAGATTCCTCAGCTCAAGATGCTATCTAAAGCCATTTCCACACATTACCTGATCCCATCGTCCTCTGGCTGTGATCCCAGCAGCACTTTTGGTGGGAAGGGAGTGCAATGGGAATGCTCTCCTCTGTACTTGACCAGATCCTGAGGAAGGGAGTGTGAGGGACATGTGCTTGCCTTCTGCAGTACAGCTGAACCCTTTCCCATTCTGTGCTGGAGCAGGAAATGCCTCCATCACTATTCCTACCCTTCCTCATGGCTAGGAAGGACAGGAGTATTGTGCGATCAGGGGTCATTGACAGAGAAACTCCATCAATGATTTACCCCACAATCAGTGATGGATTTTTAACATGTACTGATTCTATAAGCTCTTTTAACTAATGTTATGTTCTGTGTTATTCGTTGTTGTTCCTCACCTTGATCCACAGGGAGAAGTGGGTACAAATTAACAACAACAACAATTGTTGAGGGATGGTGAGGATGATGATTTTGATGATGACTTATACGGGTGCCCATGCTTCAGGGTCTGTGTGTGAACAATCATCTAAATGTGTTTATAGTCACAGTCTTTATGTCCCCTGAACAAATGAAAAATGAAACTAAGTATTTCAGCTTTACTTATCTTTCAGTGCTTCATGCTCCCTTATACACTTCCGTGTTTGTTTTAACATTCCAATCCCTAATTTCAAGCTAAGAAAATCAGTACTGCTACAATACATCACAAATTATTCTTTCTTTTCCTGAGTTGGCATCATATTGCACGATCAATACAGGAAGGCTCAGTAAGAACAAATGCAGAGATTTGCCAGAATTCTCTGTGGAGGTTATATCTTTCCAAGTAGACTCACATATGTGGGAATTAGTACCAGCCCAGTTCTGTAATGTCCATATCCAGTAGAGGGCTGCTGTTATGCTACTGCATAGCAGAGCTGGCAAAGTGTCCATGATGCAATGGGATTGATGCACAACATGACTGATGCACGTGGGGCACCAATGTGCATCAGACACCCTTGCCATTGTCCTGATATGCATCTTTGAAATCCACTTAACAGCGGTTCTTAGAGCTTTTGCTACTTAGTTAAGCATACATAAACTTATGTAAAGTGAAACAGGTGATATAGGATTCCAGCATATGTTTAATATCTTATGCCTTTTAATGCACTAAATTTCACAGATAGGGCTAAGTCACACATTCCAGTGTTAATGTTGAACATGGGCTGCATGCAATCCCCCAGGACCCCCCAAGGGTCAAAAAAATTATCCCACCCCCCCAGAAATGTTCCCCAAATGCCTAGAATGGCATTTAGGAGCTATGGAGGGCATTTTCACTATGTTTTAGGGCTTCCTAGACCATTTTAGGCCACAGAGAAGCCTTTTTTTGTGTGAAATGAGAAGTAAACAGGAATGACATCCATTCACTTCTCATTGCGTAAAAAAAGGTCTCACTGGGGCAGGAAGGCCCCAAAATGTTGGGAAAATGCTCTCTATGCCCCCTAGAGGGCAGTTAGGGCAACCCTCTCCCCCCTTTTTTTTTTTTTTTTGTATGGAGGTGGATGTGATGGGAGGTTTGACCCTCCAAAGTCTCCTGGCGGTTCATGTGCCCCCCTGGCCTTACACATTTGGCCACTCTGGTCAAATTAACCAAGGAAGGGGCCTCATGGCCAACTCAGGACAGATTCCCACAGTAATTTAAAGATCACCCATTTTATTATTGCACAGGGATTTTTGGGCTACATTTCACTGCTGTATCAGGCAAGCAAATAAGAGTCCACATTCTGCTAATGAAATCTAGCTTGGACTCAGTCAATTCAAATTTTGGAGAAGTATGTGAGTCAGTGTTATTTATGCTTACATTATACTGTGTTGATCATTTATGGAAGTGTAAGGCAGAACAATTTGAAAGGCATTCCTCAACTGGCTGTAGTGCTCCTTTAAATTCAGTTTATACTCAAGCCAAATCTGGGATCATACAGATCAATAGCAGCTTACGAAAATATGGCTTCTCTTACTTATTGCTAAGGTAGAGCACACACACAAAAAATCCAATTCAAGGAAAAATTAGGAAAGTGACAATATGATGTTTTTTCATGAATTGTGTGTGGGGAGAGTTGAATGTTTGACTCTGTTCTCTTTGCTTTCTCTCCTTCTTAGATAATAAAGAAAGAACAAAGCATCTTCTCCCCACAGTGGACTTTTGAAGTATGTAAAATCAAAGGAAGTAGATGAAATATCAGAGAGAAAACAAGGCAAAAAATAAAACAGTTTTGTTGAAATATATACAGTTTGTCACAGGTTTATAACATGATGGAGAGTAAAGCAATTATTTTATATACATAAAAAGGCATCCAGTATTCAAGTGTCAAAACATTTACACAAGCTAGTAAAACACACTTTTCTCCCCAGACTAGTAGCAGATACTTTTGAAAGGGTTCTTTTTCAAAATGGAGGTTGATCATAAAGAAAATATGTCAGTACTTTCTTTTTAGAGTCTCTCATACATTGCAGTGGCATCAGTAAGGGTCACTTTAAAGCTACTACAACACAGACCGAGCCCTTCTTTTCACCTAAAGCCAGTTTACACATCATAGCTATAAGTTGCTTGCTTCAGCTGATTTCAAATGGATGGTAGAACCAGACCATATATTATTCATTTTGAATGGTTCCTGTAATTGGGGCAATGTTTCCCTCGCTATCACAAACATCTGACATATTATACTGGTGGACAAAATTGCTTGAATTGCAGGAGGAGAACCCTCAACTTATCTTCTGTATCATGTTAACAGCTAACATATGCAGTGACTGAAACTGGCCTTTGCATAGAGACCAAGGAAGGGACCTCATGGCCAGCTTAGGGTAGATTCCTATAGTAACTTAAAGACCTAAAAAAAAACAACCCAAAACTCATTGGCCTAGCTACATAATGCTAAGCTCTTTAGAGAACAACCCAGAGTTCTAGGCAGTGATGGCTAAGTGAATTAGGGCAGAAGTGGGTAAAAAGCCATTATTAGCAGAAACAGGCCAATATGAGAGCCAGCATGGTGTAGAAGTTTGGGTCTTGGACTAGAAATCTGGGAGGCCAGGATTTGAATCCCTCCTCAGTCATGGAAACCTATTACATGATTTTGGGCAAGTCACACAGTCTCAGAGAAAGGCATTGACACACACCCTCTGAACAAATATTGCCAAGAATGGATCACTTTATAATCACCATAAGTTAGAAATTATTTGAAGGCACACAGCAGCAACAACAATAGTCCAAGATCCTATATCACTCCAAATTAGAGTAATTTCAATATTTGATAGCAGATTTATGTTATGAAACCTCTACACTGAATACCAACATAGCACATCTTATACAGATCAATCATCAATGTGCATGCCTGACAAACTATTTGTGAGATTACAATGCATACTCCACAAAGGCAATACATAGAAGCAATGCACATTCTATGTAGTTTAGTGCACTATAATATGTGCAACAGGCCCACATGTGCAACTCAGCTTATGGTCCCATTAACTGGATATGACCATTGTGTAGTGTTAAAAAAAAATCACTCCATGTGCATGGCATAATGTCACTAAGAGGATGCTAGCCATAGCATGGTAGAACTGAGTCAGGGAGCATCTAAGGCAATACCAGTCAAGTGCAGAGTTCCTGAATAGTAAGGATAGAGTCCTACTGATGCCTTATGCATGTGTATGTTCACCAATGGAAGTAACTGGAAAGTTTTGTCTGATATGTAGCATTCACATTCAGTTCAAGGTTGTGGACATGGCGTTGCACATGCAGTACAATTGTACCTACAGATTCCCATTTGGTTGTGTATTCAACTGTGTTTTCAAGTTATACCTTGCTCATTCAGTTGTACAACATTGGAATTAAATGCAAGGATCACATAGTGCAAGCAACATGTAACTTTCCATGGGGAGATTTATACCCTATAATCTTGAAGTAGGCTCTCAGACAAATATTCAACACCTGACTCCACTTCTGCTACAAGTTGTCTACTGATGAGGGTATCAGATCCCTCCCCATAGCGGTTGTTCAGTGGGGGCAACCTTAGAAAATTCCCTACCTTATTGAAGCAAGGGCCACTGTCTGTGATGAGGCTCAAGGACTGAAAATTTCTCAGTTTAGTTTTCTCCCACTTTCGAACTATTTAGACCTCAGCTATTTCCAGTCTGAGCATAAAGAAATATCTGGATTTTAGTATTTTTTTTCACAACTGAAGAGATTTTTTTCCCCATAAGCACTGGTGAAATTCAATAGGTACAGTTATTCCTAACATGGTAGGGATAATGTTGTCTCTGTGCTCCATCTAGTTCTTAAATATTAAAAGCCCCTTGGGTGGGAGGGGAGACAGCTGGAGCCCCCAATTTAGCACTAAAATAAATACACAGGTATTCAGCTCCAGACTTTCAAGAGTTAATCACTCAGAGCCTGCATGGATCAATCAGTTACTTTTGGTTTCAGGCCATTTGCATTTCTTTAATACCTCAAGTTCTTTTGATACTAAATGTGAAGGAATTTGAAGATTTAATTCTTATGAAAAACAAATTGAAATCAATGGTCATCTATCCCTTGTGAGACTGAGCATTCAAAGCCTCACAAAGAGATTGGAGTTTGCCTCTGCAGAAGTAATCAGCATCCAAGAATGTCTGCTAATGAATTCTACTAATGACTCCGTGTCTGTGAATGTCTATCATGTTCAAGAGCATTACTATGACATCTTTGTAAATGAGAATGAAGGATTAACAAATTGTAAGCTTCCACTACTAAGAGATATCTTAGTATCTTCCCAAGCCTGCTTCCATACAGTCCTTCTTGACTATCTACAGGTAGGCATATATAATAAAGAAATATATCATATACCCCAGGACTCCTTAAACTTACTCTATCCCTACTATGATTTCTCAATGAACATGACACTTTTTAGCAGTCTGTAGGATATACCTTCCTATGTAACCCCTGTAGCTGGAGGAGATCATCACATGGAGACTTTTGCCTATGTAAAGTGGGCAAAAATATGGAATGGAGAAACATTAGTGGCATGTTTCTGCTTCTTGACGTCTGTTGTGCTCAGTCTTATCCACAATGAAAAGACTGTGGCCATTTCTGCACTAGAGTGGAGGAGCGTTTCACTGCTTTTTATAAGCGGTGTTTTTTACTCCAATGTCCTCCAGTTTCTATGGAAGAAAAGCAGAGAAAATCATTTGTAGCTTCCACATGTCAATTCCCCTGCAACTCTTATTCGCCTCCCTTGTTCCACTCTGCCACTGCTGATTGGTCAATTTAATGCCCACTTCTGTGGCCTGAATTGATGTAGCACTTCTGCATGTAGGAAAAAACGCTGTGAACCGTTTTGGCTGATCTGCTTCGAAGTTTTTCTGTTTTTACATTACACTGGTTTCACAACGATGTGAACCACTTTAAGAGCTAAACACATGTGGAACAAACTACAACAGAATGACATTAAACCGGTTTGATGTGCAGATGTATTTGAGACACAACAATGCCACAGTGATATATCTCCCTTGTGTGGAAAGGGCCTGTGAGAATTGCATTCTGCAGATTCACGAAATCATAACCCTGATTACTTCTCTGAATTGATTCCAAGTCAGCAATCCTGGAGGACAATTTTATTCATTCTGTTCTCCAGGATTTACTTACTTACTGAGTTACTTACCACACTGCAGTGCATTGAAGGTTCTCATAAGGGCAGCCACTTCTCATACAAAAATTTACATATATAGTATGAATTTGACCATTCATCTCTACACTACATGTCTGCTAACCATTCATTGCCCTTCCATTTTGGTCACATCATCTTTAATATTGTTTTCAAAAAATTACTTAGATTACTTACTAGAAATTACTTAGTCCTCAGCAATGAATCTTAGTGTAGAATTAAGCTGTGGAATCCGCCAGCCTAGAATGGCTACCAGTTTGATTGACTCTAAAAGAAAATTATTCAGATTTATAGAGGATAAGTCCATCAGTGGCTACTAGACATAACAATAAATTACCTCTAGTATTGAAGATTGTGTGCCTTTTAATATCATTTGCAGCGGAACATACAGGAGGAGGTGCTATTCCATTTGCATTCTCCTTGTGGATTTCCCCTAAGAGTGTGATGGTCTGCTCTGGGAATGGAATGCTGGAATTTTTGTTTGATCTACCATAGTTCCATGCATGTTCTTAGCCCTGATGTACTGGAGTTTGAAAAAAGACTTGTGTCTAAATGTTAATTGTGGAGAGGAGTGGTTGGAACCAGCCCTGATTTAGCATTGCTTCCAACATGCTCAGCTACAACTAGTCAGAATGACAGAATAACAAAGAATGGCATGGACAGGAGAAGGGGGAAAAAGATAAAACCTTTGCTGCCTGTAACTGGGTAAATCTGCTTTTCTGTGTGTCAGTTTCAATATACCCCTAGGAGTTCTGGAAATGGTAGAAATACAGCTTTCACAAAAATGATGGATGTGGAGCCTTCTTCCTTATATAGCTGTCATACAGAAACAACTGGGAGTCCTTATGATTCTCATTTCTATAGTCATCATGGCCTGAAAGTTGAAATCAGTTATGAGGTCATCAGTGAATGGCAAATCTGATGCCAGATAGAAAATCAGTTTATTACTGAAAACAAAATAGCTTGAATAGAACTTTCTTTCATACTATTCTATATTATTTAAGTCAAAGGTGAGAAAATTGTCATTGTCAAAGAAGGTCGGGGGGAGAGAGAAAACAATTAATTTTATACCAAATATTAGTTAGTCAAGGATGTAAATGAATTATTTTGCTTACTGAGATTTCAGCTCTGGCACTTAGCCATATTTTATCAGTCTTGGGGATTTCCATAGGCTAAACAGTTCTGTATCTCAGGACAGCTAAGATGGGAAGGAAGGCCAGAGTGGGGGATTGTTACCAATTTTGTATGTGGTCTTGGTGAACCACAATGCAGCTCAATAAGCAACAATTCCATGGCCACAGAGAAGCAGCAGTAGTATATGTTAGTTAAGAAGAACAGGGGATCACTGCTCTGTCTCCTTGAAACATCGAGCCTAGCGGATGCAGAAAACTGACCCTCAAGGGTGTAAGCTCTTACAGTTCTAAATGGCTTCCCAAGTGGTGCAGCTTGCCTGTGTTTGAAGTAGCCACATATGCTTACCAATGCCACATTGGCAAGAAGTTTTTTCCATATGGTCAGACTGATCCATTTGTAAAAGTAGTTTTACAAATGTTCTGCCTACAAACCCATAAAAGAAGGTTTGGCCAGTAGCCCCCTTGCCTATGTCATGCATGAATCAGCGACCAGCATAGGTCTAGCCTGAATCTTAATCTATAAAATGCTGTGCTAGACCAGGTTAATGAAGATAATTTGACTAAAGCTATGTCCAGTTGCTTCTGACCATGTATTTCATTGGATTCTACGGAATGTCACTGGAAAACATCCTGGTGAAAAAATAAGGGACACCCCATGTTGTTCTAGCAACCATCTATGTTAGCCATAAAGACTCCAAAGCACTCTGTGCATGAAAAGTGAAGGCAGCAGAGATGTTCAGTTAGAATTTCACAGTGAACATAATTTTGTAAATATGTTTGGGGGAGGGAATATACTTCTTACAAAATGAATTGCATCTAAGTATATCATATGAACTTTCACTCCATGAACAAACACTTTCCCCACTGTGATTTCTTGATGAGTATGACACTTTTTAGAAGTTTATAGCATGAGAAGGGGGTGCTAAAGAGAACATTTCAGAACTGAGAAAGAAAAAAAAGTGTTAAGAAAAAAATAGATTTCTTAAGAAAGAAAATGAAGCAATAATTGTAGCATTGTTTTGATCTTCCTGCAGTTGCAGGCTGGAGAGGGCCTTTTGTTAAGATTAAAGTTAAATCACATTCAGAATCTCTACTGGCTGAGATGCATTAAATGGCACCTTACGATTCCTCAATGGTTTGGCTATGTTATCTGAAGGACATGCTTCAGGACATATGTATATAAATGATTAACAGTGAGGGTACAAAGTATACTAATACGCAGTGCAATCCCTCACCATGGCACTACCTTTCCATGGTGCTGCAATTGTGTGCCTCTGTAAGGCAAAAGGCTATACTGAAGATAGGACTTATGCTAGTAGGATCTCCCATGTCAGACAGGCTTTTGCTGAGGAGCCAAACTAACTGTGCCAAACAGCTTCTGAGCACCAGCAGTAGTGTACAGGGGGTAGCACTAGCAGAGGATCTGTTAGAGACAATAAAAGTGACACCACAACTAACACTTATTAGTACTGTGCAGAAGGAGGGCCAGTAGAACCCTTTGGAATGTCTTTTACCATTAAAACTCTATGATGAGACAACCCAAACTGAAACCAGAGATAGTGCCAGAAGAGGAAACTCCCAGGTCAGAAGGCAGTTAGTGAGCTGCTAGGGTGCAGCAGAGGACAACTGCAAGTAACACTGTGGCTAATGACACAACTAGACTCAACTCAAAGGGATGTTCAGCTGTTGACAGGATCAGAGGTAAAAAGGAAAGTCTGAAGCTGCTCAAAACATATTATAAGAACATGGAATGTGAAAGCATGAATCAGGGGAAGCTAAACATAGTAAAACAAGAACTAGAACACGTAAATATTGCAATACTTGGGGAGAGTGAGCAAAAGAGGACAGGAATGAGATGTTTTGAGTCAGATCATTACACAGTTTTTTACTCAGGAAATGAAAATCTAAGAAGAAATGGAATGGAAAAAGCAGTCAAAGGATATAATACAAAGTGTGACAGAATAATATCAATAAGATGTTGGGGAAGACTCTGGTCTCCAGAGTCCTAGTCCAGCATTCAAACCACTACACCACACTGGGTCTTTGTTACAGTGTACAGAACCAGTGTCCTTACTGGCACACTGGCTGTGTTACAGGATGTTTTATTATCATAAGGGGAGCATAATATTTTCCTCAACTCTGAACTGCAAGTGAAATTGTACAGGAAATAATTTTGTAAAGAGCAAAAGGTTGCATGCTACCGTCTCAACAATTCTTACACTACCAACATTTTTCTGTCTCCCAAAATTACAAAACTTTTAAAACCCATGCTAAGCAAGTTAATTGCATATTCTGCATTTTCCCCTGAAAAATATGTTATACATTTGACAGCTGCAGTATGTAATATATTCTTTTCCATACTTTGGTAAGTGCCATCTTGTGTCCTGGTAAATGCAGGAGGAAGAAAGTATTTTGTTTTTACCTTTAAAGAAAGAATAGTACATAGATTTTCCACTACACTGATGCTGTACTCTTTACAATCACACTTTTCATGAAGTAATATTCATCATTATCCTATGGAGGTCCCAGTGAGCTTGTTTGGAGGTGATCACTATTTTCATATTACAAATGGGGAGATTCAACTGGGAGATACTATGTCTGCAGGCAAAATAACATTTATGTGTAAGGATATCATTTACTCTGGAAAATAAATGTGATTTCCTGTACTGGAAATGCATAGGCAAATGCAAATGCACTGCAGCAAGGATCTTATTCTGCACAAAATTTGCATGTGGTTGTTTTGTGCAGAAAATATCATTTATGCATTAGAAACATTTTCTGTGCAGAAAATCATATCTCTGTATAGAAATATTATTTGCTGCGGAAATACTACAGTTTCATGTGCAGTAAATACTGTTTTTTTCACACACACACACACACACACAATGCAAATTGTGTGCAGAATAAGTCCTGAACACTCCAAAAACATACTTTTGAATATATTGAAATATTCTTTCAATCTCTAGTTCAGGATTTAGAAATTAAATAGATTGACATTACAATGTGAACTAAACAAATTTCTCCCCATCCCTAATACCTAGCCCTTTCATTAAAGGTTCAGTTCCAAGTAGTTTTTGCTGATTGTTTGTTTTGGGTGGAAATAAGAATTAAAGAATTCGTATTCTTTAAAAGACATAGAAACAATTGCCCAGCAAAAGTGATCGCTGATTGAAACCTGATTTCTCCACACAGACCAGTGTGAAAGTCTCACACTGAATGCTGATAAGTAGATATATGTGCCTTGCTAAGCAAATGGATGCTACTTTATTATTCTGTCAGACCTGATAATATGATGGGGCAATGGAGAAGGCAAATTCTAGGCACGTCTGTTCCTCCATCAAATTAACAGTACTATCGCCACTGACCACAATGACCAGCTGTTTAGCTGGGGAGATCCTGACCAACTCTACTTATGTGGAAGAATGAATATGGAAGGTACCATTATCTTCTGATATGAAGCCTGAAGCAAAAGAGGCAGACCATTTTATCTAACTGTTCTTGTATAGCCAAATCCAAAGAAGGAATAGGAATTTGGGCAGCAGGAAAATGTCATCACAACATGGAGGGGAAAGTAGCCATGATTGTCTAACTCTTTGCTCATTAGTGACCAAAAATGGATATATTTAAACATTTACAGCTCAGCATTTATGAAAAAAACAGAAATTAAAAAGTGGTGGGTGGCACAAAAATGGTAAAAAGTTTTACACTGTCAAGAATATGAATAGCTCTAACATTCTCATTTAATTTGTGATTACTAGTATTTCATTTTCTTTTAAAAACGTCCTCATCACCATGTCATGATTTAAGACTTTTTATGAATTAAATATATATTTCCGGACAATTACCAGATTCATTGTTAATCTAAACCCATCAGACAATGTGTCTTTTCTAATAGCCATGCCAAAGGCTTGATTTAGTAATATAGGAGATGGGAAGAATTAGACTTTGCAAACAGAAATAGTCAAGGTCCAGTAGGAAGAGGGGCCAATATGATTATCCTAGTAATAGTTAAGTAGGAAGGTGAATATAACAGTTCTTCCCTGGATTCATTTTATGATCTATCTTTTACTAATTCTTGTTTCAATGTTTTTTTCACTTAGCAACAAGATTATGGTTGCCCCAGGGCAATGATTTATGTTCATTGTGGGTTCTGGAATCTTTGCTGGTACTAGACATAGAATTTGATAGTGTTCACAGCCCATTGTTTTGTGTTTTAGTATCATTTCTGGGTTTGCTGCAACTGGGAGGGTGACCAAAATGGTGAAGAGCCTGGAAGCCAAGCCCTATGAGGATAGACTTAGAGAGCTGGGTATGTTTAGTCTGCAGAAGAGAAGGTTAAGGGGGGACATGATAGCTATGTTTAAATATTTGAAGGGATGCCATGTAGAGGAGGGAGAGGGCTTGTTTTCTGCCGCTC